>JAYKYS010000228.1:0-53533 GCA_036924285.1 Asterella californica | reverse complement strand
TGCCAAGCTTTCTGCCGTTGAAGCGCTGTAAGAATATCACATGAAAGTCGGATCTGGCCAGGAACGACACAAAGGTTGGGGTTCATGAAGAGCATCAGGCATGTGTGCCGCCTCCTGATACTGAAACTCAACAGGGTTTGGCCCTTCCCAGGCTTAAGCTGTCGCACGGAGTGGACAGTATTTCAGTTTGCAAGCATGATCACTGTCCCATGCAGTGCAAGAACCGGGGGTTTCAGCAGAGTGCACTGTTGTTGCAGGACTGGGCATGTTCCCCCTTCTACATGTGCTCATGTGCTGTTTGCATGAAGACATGCCCGCAAGCAGCAGGAACAGGATGCAGGTTGTGAGGACAGTCAGAAAAGCGCTTGCAGGCGTGACTGCACTGTAAGTTGAGTCACGGCATCTGCAGCACACCTTGAGGCTGTTTGCCATCTGAATTGTCAACATGCTTGGAGGAATGAAGAGAGCCATGGGCTGACTTGGGGGCAGCCGGTGTGGCAGGCAAGGCGTTGTAGCTGTTGCTGGCGTACAAGTAGCGCTGACTGCCTGTAGGCAGCAGACAGACCAGTCATATGCAAACAGGCGTCTTCACGTGCAGGAGCACGGATTCCCACCCACAAATTTCAATCTTGTATAATCTCACAAGGTGTTGGAAGTAGTCTGTTCTCTCAATAACACCACAGCCCAGCATAATCTGCAAACTTGGAATGTCAGACAGCTGAGAAATGTCCCAAACACCACCTGGCCTGACCCCCACAGCATTGACTGTTCTTTTACACAGTCTGTCTTCAATTAATGCAGCTGAGCACAATGTTTGACGTGAGCAGGCGCTTGGCAACCATGCCTGAGTGTGCAATGAGGCATGCATCAGACATGATGGGAATGTGTCCACATGCTGCATCTGACTGACATAAGGTGCAGCAACTAACTTGCCATGTCTGCCCCTCTGGCGAAGGGTTTTGGGCACTGAGGGGCACAATGCAACCTAGCCCAGCCAAGCACAGCACAGCACAGCACAGCACAGCACAGCACAGCACAGCACACCTTGCCATCTGCAATCATCAGACTCATGCAGGTTTTTCAGGGCCTCTCGTACTGGCATCAGTATGGCAGCCTGCACTCTGAGCTGGCGAGTGGACCTGGTGGTGACTATGGGGCTGTGAGGGTGATGCCGAGTGGACAGAGCCGCTGCCACTGCATGATCCACATTCGTCACTGCCTCCATGATGCCTGTTGTCAAGGTGGCTATATAGAGCACCGCCCTTACCTGCACAAACACCCTAACAGGAATGACATTCTGGCCTCAACTAAACAAGTATAAGGTTCACGCAGGATCCTTTGGGGGACTCAATTTGCTGGCTGAGTCGAGTGCTGTATCTGCGGAGGTAGCTATCTGCATTGCAGAGTAAATCATGGTCGTGATGGACTGCCTCTGGCAATGACTTTGGTGTTGCAAAGTTGCCATGTTGCATGTAGGAAGTCTGTGACTTGGGTGCTTGAGTAAAGATGGCCATGGCAGCACAGTGTTGTGTCATCCCTGAACATGACTTCCATATGTCATGCCTACAAAGACTCTTTGCTTGACAAGACAGACACCACTGTGGACATTGCACAGGTGCAGCCAGTTCAGCCACAAAATGATACATCAGGCCAAGTTGTTAGGGAAAGATCAGGCTTTCGCCCTGCAGGTTCTTTTCAGCATGTTTCAGAGAATGGCAAGCATGCTGATGATAACTCATGTTACAATGGCCGCTGAGCTGGTGCCCGTAACCTGAAGGAATCAAAGCAGTCACGTGCAAACACAGTACAGTCAGCACAGGAAGCGTACCAGTGTGTCAGGACGGAATGCATTGTCGGGCTCCACTTCCTTGAGTCTGGCAAAGTACTGCTTCATGCTGATGTGGATCTGAGCTGCCAGCTCATGCTCCAGAACTGCCCATGCTGGCTCGAAGGACACATGCCGAGGCTGTGCAACACACAGCAGGATGGGGCATACACCCCAGGCCTCATGCAATACAGACTCACACGCAAACAATACATGTGCGGTCATGGACCGGCAAATGCAACAAAGATGCACGTGTCTACAACACACAGCAGGATGTGCAACAGACCTCTGCCTGCATGCTCACGATTGTATATATATGCATACAACATATGCAACACATGCAGGAGCAGCGAATGAGACACAAACACGGGCACTGCAGACACATGCACAGTTTCCTGGACAACAGCAACACAGGGCACTCGCCAACAACTAAACAGGGAATGGCTACACCCTCAGTACCTCCTTGTAATGGGTGCTGCAGTGTGACTCAGCTACTGTAGAATTTCTGTTGCTGGCGTCACTCAGACAGTCTTGCTGTTCAGGAAGCCATGATATCTGACAAGCGACAGAGGCTGTTACAGTGGAAGTTGCACTGCTTGCATCCGTCAGACAAGGAGCTGAAGCAGCCGGTCGCTGAAACCAGAACACCTATGTGTGCAGCAACAGCAGGGACCAGGGTGCTGACGCAGGCAATGGACACATCAGCACCAGGCCGTTGAGCAAGGTGATCTGGGCGGGAGTTTTGAGTTAGGGTGTGGGGCAGGAAGGGGGGTCATGGGAGAGGTGGGGGTGGGGGAGGGGGGGCAGACCGGCATGTGCCCAGTAGCGTTGCGGATGTTCTGAGACAGCACAGCAGCCGCTGCAGCCACCTGAGCATGCAGCAGTCGGAAGACTGGCAGCACGTTGCTTCCAAGAACTGCTTGCACCTCCGAGTCTTGCAGCAACGGCCCGCTTTCTGCAACACATGGGCTTCTCAACACAAAATCTGGCACAGCTGGCACAGCTGGCACCAGCATGCTGCACAGCAGGCAGCTGGCAACACTGGCTGCAGCTTGCCACACAAAATCTCAACCATACCTCCCATACACCTCAAGCATATGGTAATGACGAAACAGTCAGTATGGTAACAGCACCTGTACGCATGCCAACCACAAAGCGCAGACTGTACAAGTCATGCGGCAGATGGTGGCATCCAGGTGCTAGGCGTAAGTGTGAATTGCATGTCCTGTGGCATGCAGCTGCACTGACCTTGGCCTTCCAGCACAGACTCCATGGCTGAGGTCTGCAGCATGACGTCTTCCAGAGCCTCCAGCACAGGCTTCCACTTGCCCAGGGCCACGCGATGGCGCAGCAGGAAGGGCGGCTCCATGGATGCCTGCAAAGTTACCCAACTCACATCAGGCGCCCCTTGTCTGGAATATCAGGGTAGTAAGGGTTGTCACACAACCGCACTAAAGCCGGAAGCCCTTTGTTGCTGTCAGGGTGGCAGGGAAGATATATGACACTGTTGAAGGAGGCGGGGGTGCGGGCTGAGCCTGCAAGGGCTTCAGGAGTTCCAGCTGGGGGGAGGGGGCGGGGGGGGGGGGGGCGGGGGCGGGGGGGGGGGGGCGGCAAACAACAGCATCAGATGTTGATTGGGGTGTGGGCTGAGCCTGCAAGGTGCCCCTAGGCCCCAAGGTGGGACCACAAGGGCGTCAGCTGGTCCAAATATCTATGATGCTGCCATGTGAGAATGCCTGTGAGGTGAAAACTCTCAGCGCAAAGTGCAATACTCCGGTGGGACTGCGTACATGCTTAAACAGCTGATATTACACAGAACCTGGAGTAGAATCATATTGTCACTAAGCTGCTGTATGCGCCAAGCAGGGCAAAGCAGCATATCCAGACATTATCACACATACTCTCAGTACAACATCCACATCCGTCAGCAATCAGCTTGGCCCCCACTCAACGCACGCACAAAGCATTGAGTTCATGAGCCACCATACAACTTGGCCAAACAAAGGCTTCGCTCTGGCAGACTCTGCAAGCCATGCCATGCCATCAGCTCCTTTGCTTAGCCAAGACATGCTAGCCTGGAAAACAAGTAATTGCAACTACACGCACCTAGGTAGGACCTGGTCCCGACTAGCACACAGTTTGTATAATGATGTGGCCTTACATTTGCCAGCAGCGCTGAGGCCTTCAGGACCAGTGGCCGGATGGCAGCAGCTGACAGCAGAGGCTGCTGCTTTGGGGCATCTGTCTCTATGCTCTGCCCAACCTGGTCCCTCCCCTGACGGCTCTTTTTCAAGAACTCTCTGCACATTGTAGCAGTTTGAGCTGAACAGATTGATGGCACGGCACACTCCTTTTTGCCAGGCTGATTGCTGGTTCCATGACAGGCTATTGGGCATGTTTGCTACACACACAGCACTAACAGCATAAGCTGCAGATACTACCATGACCAAGGGAGCCAGAGTTCTCAGAAGCCACGTTTTGTCATACTGGACGCAAGAAGTCTTCACATGTTTGTACACGCTGCTGCCCACTTGCTCATCTTTAGGTTTGGGGACTGTATATTGAGCCAGCAAGCGGGGCGCGCTCTCTCAAGCATGAGGCTGACCTATAGTCGACGTCAGTGGCCTTCTCAGCATCAAACTCCATGTGGTGTTGCAAGGCTCGCCGGGTGCTTGTACTGCGCCGCTCCGCCTCCTGAATGCTACTGCACCGCTGCAGCCACAACATCAAGCAATCAGCAGCCCATGCCAACACCACAGGCACCACCTCTATATAGACTTCCTTGGGGACGCTCATCTGCCTCATGGACACTGCCAAGAGACCAGCAAAGTTGACATCTAGAAGGTTGCATGGTGGAGTCAGATGTTGTTGGTGTCCTCACGTGTGTGGACATTGTAAGCGCTGGCCACAGGCTGGGTGTGAAAGAGATCTAAACCTGAAAACCCCCCCTCTCCCTCCCTCCCTCATTCCGCCTACATCTCTTAGTCTTTGTTCAGCCCTGAAGCACAGCCTCCAAATAGGCGGGCATGCAGCAACAAGCCACACGACTTGATCTGACTTGTGCTGCGTCACACAAGCCATGCCCGACGACATGCCCTTGGGGAGCATCAGGATTTGCACTTGAAGAGGGCAGCAAATGAAGAGAAGCATCTTACAAAAGCAAGATGCATGCTACAGGCACACTGACCTGCTCAGGAGGGAAGACACGGCTGGCATAACCGGATATAGAGTAGCCACAATTCTGGATGATATCTGCCAGCACCTCTCTCAGCTCATCTGTGGCTAGGCTGGGCAGCAACAGGGTGCCTCCCACCAGGCAACCCAGCGCTGCTATCAGCCCCAGCAGAATCTGGTTCACTATGACCTGCAGGCACGGCAGCATGAGCATCACACCAATGTACCTCAGCAGCCCTGCAGCCAAGAGAACAAAGGCATGGCATGGCCACATTCCAGCAAGCATAGGGCCAGGCATTGCCCACAGCATTTGCTCGGCAAGCAGACGGTAGATCAATAGTGTCAAAGCAACAACTTGTTGTTCAGGATAAAACCAGCTGGGTGGCTGAGACCCTGCATTGCTGTTTCCTTGACTCATAAGGACCCTGCCGCTTCCAAACCTTTGGGACATGCCCTGCTGCACAACTCAAACCTGCCCTGATTGTCTGCTGCAGCAAGAGCGTCTATGCCCTACCCCTATGCAGTGGAAGACCTACTCCACTGCAATACACTTCAACGTGCATGCCTGGATAGGCAATTAGCTCCCAGGTGCTCAATACTCAGGGGCTCACTATGCAGTCAGCTCAACACTCAAACGCTCAGTACTCAGGTGCTCCACAGTCGCATGCTACACAGCAGGGAGTTAGAAGTTTGGAGGACTAATGACCTGGCGCCACATGAGGCGGGCAGGCCATGTGAACTCGCCTCCCAGCACGGAGAGGCAGTACCCCAAGGATGTCAGGATCCCTGACCCAGGGTCGGACTTGGTGCGCAGGATGGAGAAGAAGACCATCCCCAACGCCGTCAGCAGACACAAGGCTGTGACGTAGGCGCCTGTGCACTGCCGAGCAATGCTGATCTGCACGCAAGGATACATGGAATTAGTCAGCTGTTGTTGGGCATTGCCTGTGTATGAAGACTGGCAGAACTCAAGGGGAAGGATGGGCGTTGTGCCCACAGTCTCTGCGTTCATCATGGAACATCAAGCTGTAAAGGTATAAAGCTGTAGAACTGTGGAACACAAGTCCTTGGAGCAGAAGATGTGGCGTTCCAAAAATCGGCACTGCGAACAGTGCTTGTGACAGTGCAGTGCTTGTGACACTGCTTGTGACAAAGCTGGATGTGGCCGACGCCTGAAGGATCCTTACTCTGTGATGACCAACTGGCAGGAGGTTTTATCGTAAAGGCAGTGCAAAATGTAGCTTCTGCTGTATCCCATTGCCACCCTGTAAGCCTTGAACAACGAGCATGCCCCAGAGCCCACACAGGCAAGGCAATGCAATGCAATGCAAATCTGGCATCCAACAGATGTGAGTGTGAGGATGAAGCAGTTACTGTGATGCCGCCACACACGCTACCGACTGTCCATGCTCCAGGAATCACTACCATTGCCTTCAGCCGGCTGCCAATATGCCCGTTCTGACTGACCATCACCATGCCAACAGCGTAGAAGACAGTAGCTAAACATGAGTTTGCAAAGGTCAGGCGCGGCACGACAACCCACAAAGCTGTCACCAGTTGCCCTGCAGTGTATTGCTCTGAGGACATGCCTTGCATGGCATGGACATTAAGCAGGATGCTCATGACTATATCTGGAGTTAAATGTTCCTGTGTTGATATGCAGGGGGTCTACTTTGTCACCTGCTGTAACTTGGACTGAGCTCTGGAAGGCAGGGCTCATCAACCACGTGCACGCTTTGTTCCAGGCTGTTGTGGTCAAATATGTTGGCAACATGTGTGTTCTCACGACATGGTTTGTTCCTGGAATTGAGTGAAGCACTTCAAATCCTACAGCATTTGCTTAGACAGGGAGCATCTGACCTACCAGGCTCGTCAGACACGTTGACGGCCACATATGATTCGGAAACATCGTTGAGGGGCGAAGCAAACTCTTGCCGACTGCTCTCCTTTGTACTACCTTCAATCCCGTTCATATCAAGCATACGGAGTGGCAAGCTTCCGAATTGACACACTCAACAGGCAACCTGGTACACTGGTGCTAATCGAGGCTCAGTACGCATAGTGACGACGCCACAGCCTACCATAACGTCGTGCATTTGTCAACGAGCTGACTTGCATGCGTAAGCCGGTTGCAGCTTGTTGTATCGACCCGTACAGATAACTGTATGGCTGCCAGCTTGATCTTTACATTACAATCTTGCTTCACCGCGACCTACATACCAAGCAACTCTCTACGTGCAGCGCGTTGACCATGTTGCACCGTGATGCATATGCACGCAGCCAGGCGATGCTCTGAAACCATTGTTTGTAAGTCTTGTCTATCCTCTGATGCAAGTATCAACTTCTGATGCAAATTTGCTTCCGCAATGATATCACGCACAACAGCAGCTGGCTGCAAGCTCCGACTCATACTAGGCAGACAGTCTGTGTAATCTTTGTGCCGCTTCATTGCCATAGAAAGCAGTCACAGCACTAAATTAGTTGCTGAAGTCAGTACTGCTGTCACAGTGAAATCATGGAAGCAAAGCCCCAGACTATTCAAGCTGTGCCATGCAGAGACAAGGTAGGAAGCGAGACCCTGGAAATACTCGAGATTTGAGGCAAAAAAAGGCGGCTACATAGTGTAGCACCAAGGTTCTGGAGCAACATAGCAAATTGCAAGAGGCATTGCACAAAAGGTCACCAAAGGCTTGCTGTTTGGACAAGCTCTCCTCTGACTGATGAGGAGGCTGTGCAATCAACAAACCTTTGTTCTCAATGCAAGAAGTTGCAGCTGCAGTGGCTCACATGGTACCCACCTGTCCACACTGTATGGACAATTACAGGAGTAAAGCCCTCCCCTTTCCCCTGGACTTAAACTTGGACGATAAGTTGCTGAGGACGTCAGCCTTTTGCTAGTGTGTTGTCTGTCTGAACATTTGTTCTGAACACAGTTTAGGATGAAAAATGCTCGGGTTTGAGACTCAGCCAGTACCTGTCACTGTGCTGTGTTATGCTTTCTGAACAAGGTCAGAAAGCAATTGACATTCACATGCCAAAGCAATGCAAACATGCTGGACAAGCTTAAGACTTATGGCCATCGCAGCACCTTAAGCTTCTGTTCCCAAATGAACCATCACAGTATTCGGGTGAGCTACCTGATGATTGCCCTTGGGTAGGCATAGTGAACCTACTAGTAGGACGCAAACCCCACACACCTTACATGTTATGCTAACATACAATCAGCTATTCAACTTTGCACATGTGAAGTGCCAGCAAGGTACAAACATCGCTCTAACACAAGATCAGATTTTGAACGACACGCCTACAAGTTCTCAAGTGCTAATAAACACCCATTTTATGTCACATATACAGCCAAGTGCTTGGACCTGCATTGCAGACTACAGTATGCACTCGTTGTGACACTTGCTTCAGTGTGGTTGATTAGGTGCAAATTGCAAGTTAGTGTAAGCTAAGCCTGAGCCTTCAGGACTGTGACCATTAGGAAGCTAAATCATAGTGGTTGCATCAGGTGTACAAAGCATGTTCCTAATGAGACAGGCTCTGGACTGTCAAGTGCCATACTAGCAGTACAGGCAGGAAGCCAGCAGCGAGTCCGTCTGCTTGCAGCTTGAACCTCTGGTCATCTGCTATGTTCAATCATTTATGTTTGGGGTCGAGCAGGCACAATGCCGCTTTGCACAGCCAGCCAAGTTCTGGCGAGCTCATATGTTCCAAAAGAAAGGGCAGACATTGGCACCGCCCGTAATACACCTACGCCATACCCTCTGTAAAACCCTGACAGCCCCCCTTCTTGCAGCACCTGCTGTACAACCTGTGGAACAGTTGCCTTGGCACCCAATCCTGTGCCAACCTGCAACACATGTCAATGACCGTCAAAAACCTGATGCAGGCAGACATCACACTCATTGCCAGGCATAAGCAGCAAGACAAAACCTGCCCAATCCTTGTAAAGTACACTAAGCTGCTATGCAGAAGCAGGTCAGAAAATTGCCACCATACAATACGGCTACTGTGGTGATGAGCTTCTTCACAGGACCCTTGCCTGCTTGGATTGAGAGTCAGGCATGACACTACAGCATGCATCACCCTGTTCAGAGATAGACCTGCATGCGACGCGCCACTGCTTCTAACGGAAAGGATATGCTGGAGCCCAGGACACAAGATACAATGCCAGCTGCAGCTGCAACGCCCACTCCAGCTTGCTCCTTATTGGCAGCCCGCTTGTACGCTTGAGTCAGTAGATCAAAGCACCCTGCAATGCATGGCGCATACTGTCGATATGAAAACCTTGTAGGCCATGCTTCTAGGTCACACACAAGATGCTTGGCGGCGGCTCAAAAGCGAGATCAGTAACCTTGCATGCTGTAGTGAGCATGAAAAGCCATCTTTCCGAGCCCCATCTGACTGCATGCAACATGCTAGTACACTGGGGCAACACTTACCATAAGAAATGGCTGCCTCAGGTATGATTGCTGCCAGGGTTGGTCCCAGCCCTGTGTACAACGTCAAAGGTCCCTCTTTCTTGACAATTGTGCGGAATGCAGCACCTACACCGTGGCTGTACCTGCCAACCTGGTCGCATGTCATGCGGCTGCGAACCACCTCCAGAGGATGCAGGATGGCTGTACTGGTGGCTCCTGCCAATGCAGCTGAGGACAGGACGCTTACAGGGCCATGCCCTATTCTCTGTCCAATATAGCCCTGCAAAAACCAGGCAAAATTCCATAGTAGATGTTGTTGGCAGCTCGTGAGTGCATTTGGGATGATGAAACGCAATAGATGAAAACCCAAACTTAGATGCATTAAAATGGAGTTGTCATGAGCTTCTGGTCATTAACTTTTCATGCTGCTCTTGCCATGCAGGGCATCGACATGCTCTGCTGCTGCAATTACATGTTTTTATGTGGCAAGGACAGGCACCAAGCGGAGTCTTGGCTGCATGGTCATGACTGCCTAGGCCTGCAAACATCACCTTGTACACTTCAAAAGAGAAGAAGTCGATTGCTTTTTGAGGTCCAGCTCGCAGCACATTCAAGCCATTGCCTCTCCACAGTCCTTGCCAGCCTTGACCACCAGTGGCTGCTTTGAGAGCATGTATAAGGTGAGGGCGGTGCTCACGAACTAACAGGTCGCCCTGACTATGAGCTTTGCCGGAGGTTGTCATGGCTTGCAAGCGCAGCAGCTCCAAGGGTGCAGTTGCAGTGCGAGAAATTGCTCCACCTGCTGCGCCAGCAACAAGGTGCTGCCATGGGAAGTTCTGCAACCATGACAGTCTGTCAGCAAGTATAGCCCTGGGTGCTTTGAATTACAGTGGAAACACCTGCAGCTTAGCAAGGCAGCAAGCACAAAGACGATATCCTGAGGCGCACTTGCCACTCAGACGGCTTGGGCAGAAACTTTATCTTGCAAGCAACAAGCCTGCACGCAATTGGGCTGGTCTGAATACGCAATCCCTATCAGTCCTGCAGGAGCCTGAGTTACTCAGCTTTACCTGAAAGGCCCTTTCCTGGACTGACCAACAGAGGCGAAGTAGCCCTTTGGCACGCCTACAGTGTCATTGCTGCGTCCTCTTGACTCTAAAAGCTCATGTACCTCAAGAGCGGATCGCTTGTGCATCTCAGTAAACCCTTACTGAACATGCAAAACACGCACCACGGGCGTGGCTATTGCGCGAGCCGGCCTCCCGGAACAACGAGTTCGTAAGGACTACAATCAGAAAAAATACTGGACTGGATTCTACGCCATGCCGATGCTGCGCGTTTGGCGCTGATGAGTGTTGAGGTCGTCACGACACGGACTTCATCAGCATGTCCAATGCCTTGCGGACCAGAAAGTGCGTTGATGATAGGCAGCCTGGCCTGCAAGGTGGAGATGCATGACCGAACCGATCGCCGCTTGGCACCGGAAAGCCTGAGGTGGAGTTTGGGAGTTCTCAGCACGTGGATGCACGTGGAGCCCATGTCGTGCTTAGTCATTTTGGTTTTATCCCTTCACCAAGCCAAGAACCTCTCATCGGCAGGACGTTAACATTGCCTTCAGGTCGAATGAAGCTCAGTACTTGGTCAGTGACGGTTTCAAGAGCAGTCTCTACCCCAGAAGTTGCAGCTGCACCTTTGCCGGGCGGGCGTCTCTCGCAGGCACCTGGTGACGTTTCATATCGGCGCAGGCAGCTGCTACGACCAGAATACTCATCAATTCGAGGAGGCCTCAGAGTGACCAAGTGTGCATGCAATAGGAAGCAGATAGCTGTCGAAGCTCGCAAAGATGTGACAGCCAGTTACACGACAATTGGGACTTCTGCTCTAGCAACCCTTTTCCTCTTCACTTTAACGTGGCCAGCGGAAAGTCAAGCTGCTGTTCAGCACCTTCACCATCCAGAGGCTTTCCAGCTGGCAACCGGCGACAGCGATTTCTGGGTGAACGTCAGCAGATATGGGCGATATTTCATCACTGTCCTGCTTGGCACAGCCTATATCACTGTGAAGCCTGTTCTACAGCTATTGAAGCGACCCAAAACAGCTGTTGCTGTCATCCTAGCTCTTTTGGCTCTATATTTTTTCGTCTCCACTACAGTGCAGGCAATGTTAGGTGTCTCGAATCCGCTTGAATATCAGCCTTCTGGATTTTTCCCTGACAACTATTGAATATGACTGTAGGGAGATGTCGTTCACAGCAGACCGTCAACAAGGCAAGACATTCATTGTGCATGCATGAGTGTGATATTAATACTGTAGTCATGCTGTACAGGATGCCAGAGTGAGCAGGTTGTCACCAATTTGCATAACTGTTACCTTGTCAAGTCAAGCTGTCCATTTGACCATTTTTGCTTTGAGCGGCCATGGCTTGTAAATCATAGCTGCAGCATTCACAAACATTTGCGTACTGCATCCATGACCAGCTTGAGCTTGTAGTTCCTTCAGCTCAGTGTGTTGGACCTTGACCCAAGTGTTTTGTCTGTTCACAAATGTGTAAGCTTGGTACTGCTATCTAGGACAAGCAGTAGTTGCATCAGCAGCCTATTAGAGCTCAGCCTGGCCATAGGTTACTTTACACAAAAGAATTTGCAGTGATTTATACAGCTTTATAGACCATTGTCTGTGCATGCTGATGCACCATCAATAGTTTGGGTGGCTATTGCTATTGATGCAGATTTGATGGTGAAGAAAGTCAATGCTTCCAGCATGAGGCTGCCCGAAGACTGTGCTGACAAGTGCACCATTGCATGCAGCTGCGTGTGATCACGATGCTGGTGCAACACTTTGTGCTTACAACGGTGTGCCTATGCTGTTGACGCCATTGCCTTGTCTTCATGTGGTGTGATAGTCGACTTTCTGAGATCTTCCTCTGCAGCAAGCACACCGATGTTAAGGGACTGTTCTAGTTCCAGATGGACCGGGAACATGGAAGACTCCGTAGAACACATGCCAGCAGGACGCCTGTTCACCTGTAGGAATCGATATTTTTGCCATGAGGTACCCAACAACACCAAAGCCGACGAAAAATGGCCAGCTGCAGATAGCAAACAGGTGAACGACTGTATTTTGAGCTTGAGGGGCGACGTCGACGCCTTGCACCACCACTCACATGCTCTTGACTTCCCGAACAACGGTCGTTGTCAGAGCTTCCGTCTGAAACGGATGAACAGGAAACTTGGGAGGCATGATCTTTGTAAGAAGCAAAACACGACGGGATCACTGCAGATTGCTTGCAGTGTTCGATGGCGCTCCTACAAGTTTTGCTCGAGTACTAGCATGCACACGAACGACGAACACAACACGAGCAACTTTGATGGAATTTGAAGTGTTGCAATGCCACCTTGCAGTGATTGACTACTCTGCAAAAGTTGCAACAGCTTTGTTAAGATTACCAGGGCATGGATGAGGATGGGCAGCCAAGCCAATCCCGGTAAGGATGCAGTCGCAGAATTTGACCTGAAAATACTGCGTGAAGGCATGAGGACTTTACGAGCACTCTGAGTTGTGTGTCCTGGTGTCAGGCTAGCTTCCCCATCCTCTCCGTTTCCCCCCGGCTCGCCCTTGCGGTCGCGTCTTAAAGCCTCTGAGCAACTTGAACGTCCTCCCGAGATGGAAGCTTTACTGTCTCACTCAAGCTCGAACACAGTAAACTCTTGGTAAGTGCAATCGGGTGCAGCAAGTGCTTTTGAGTTGTGGAACCCTCTTCGAGATGTCGCTGCAGGCGAATTAGCGATAATCCCCAGCAATTACAGAGTGCCAAAAGTCATGTACTTCCAATCGCTCACATTGAAATGTCTCATGTAGTTATGGTAAGCTGCAGCACTGACAGAGAGCAAACATGCATTCAGTGTTTCAAATGGTGACCTACTTCCATTAGCTGTGCTAATTGATTTTTTCAAAATGTGTATCTCCCAAAGATTTGCGGCTTCAAGGATGTTTGTCTTGACAGATACTCTGTGTTTTGCAGAAGCGGTGTTTTGCAGTATGGTTCCTCTTTTGTGGTCTTGTCACAGTTGTAGCCCTTCGGTCAACAGATGTTGCTCACACAGAACTGTTTTATATCTACTATCAGCCACTGTTGCCAGTTCTTACCATGCTCTGGCTTTGGGGAATTAATGTACGATACTTTGAGCGAACAGGCGTCAGATACGATGTATGTTTTTCCAGCAAAGATCAGAAGTATCTTCTTGACAGCAGAGAGATTTTCCAGGTGCATAGTGTTGCATGTGACAAGCAGTCATGCATGCAGGCTTTAACAGCTCACACTGTTGCAAGTAGTGGACTACTGCACTTGACAGTCAATCTTTTGCTGCTGTCCATGAACAGATTTGGATGCTGAGTGCTTGACTGTAAATGCAGTCGGCTGGGCTGGCAACAACAGTAGTGCTCACCAGCTCAGCTGTGTTTTGTACACATTCTTTGGTACAGCAAGATAAGGCAGCTTCCTTGCACCCACCTCTGATGTATGCCTGCATTCTGGCGCTGTTGCTGCTGCCGTTGGAGTTTGCCTTCAAGGTATGAGACTGGGTTTTGTGAGTCCTTGCCTTGAGAGGGCAGCTTCAGGCATGCTAGCTGGCTGAACTGTCAGCTTGACGCACAATGTAATGATGAGATTGCACATATTGCTTGTGCCTCTGTTTCCACTGCTTTCCCCTTTGTGTCTACACAGCTTGCCTGACAGCTGTCACCGAGGTACTACGGATTGTGCTGGCAAAATGTTTGGCACTGTAGATACTGTCGCCATATACTTGAAGATTGGTAGCTTGATTAGGTGGTTTGCCTATGAATGCATCTTAGCAAGACAATCATGGCCACAGCAGCATTGGTGCTAAAGGGGAAGCTATGTTCTTGCAGGAAACACGGATGTTCTTTTCCACAACACTCTTCAGAGTAGCCACGCCCTTCAGGCATATGTCCTGGGCAGACTTCTTGCTTGCTGACATACTCACATCTCTGGCAAAGCCCTTATCAGATTGTGAGCGAGCGCTGTGCCATCTTCTGTCTGGGCCTGTCATGCTGCCACACAGCACTGACCAGGTGAGTTGCTGAGCGCAATTGCCAGCGCAAGGAGCCTCACTGGCTTTGCAAGCACAGTGCACAACAAGTGCTCATGACACGCAGATGTGTGGAAGTAGCTCCTGGATCATTCCAGCAGGTCTGAGTCTGCCCTACATATGGAGACTGTGCCAGTGCTTGCGGACATGGAGGGACACTGGTAACACAGGGCAAGCGTTCAATGCTCTCAAGTACAGCACAGCATTCCCTGTCATCATCCTATCTGCAGTCAACTTTCAAGTCTCAGACGAGGATTGGAACAGGTTCTGGAAACCAGTTTGGTTAGCAGCTGCCTTCTTCAACTCTGCTTACTCCTACTACTGGGACATTGAACGGGACTGGGAAATAGCATTTTTCAGTTCTCCCTCAGGTACCATGGGCTTTGCTTGCTGTTGACATTGTTCGATGCCATCCAACCTGCTGCCAGTGTTTGATAATGCTTGCAGATCAGAAGTGGATGGGGCTTAAGAAGCCTCTGCTGAAGGATAAGCTCCAGTACTCTCGATTGTTCTATCTGTATCTGATGGTGTCAAATTTGGGGTTGAGATTGGCATGGGCCTACAAGCTGTCACCTCACTTGAGGCAGAACCTGTTGACAGTTCTGATATTCACTCTGCTGGAGGTCTTTCGGCGATTTCAATGGATCTTTGTGAGGATAGAAGTAGAGCTTCGTAAGCTCCAGGTCAGCAAACCTGAAGTAGGTCAACTAGTGCCTGCCCTCCCTCCAAAGGAGGTAATAGATGCAGATGAGCTTGTACCAATATGAAGATAACAAGGGGCGATGACTAATGCGTCAAGCCAAGTACATCACTTCATGTGCCAATCAGCAAATTGCAACTCCATAAAGGAGATTGTGTTCCTTGTGTCTATGGTAAGTATGTGTACAAGGTTGACTGTGTGAATTGATGTCTGCTTGTGGACTAATAGAGGGCACAGTCTAATAGGCAATCGGCAGAGATGACTTTAAAATTTGCAGCTTTTGACAGCTTATCACAGGTCTTTATATAATAGCCAATTCAAGGGGTTTCATTTTCTGAAAAGTTGTTTTGACAGACATCTTGCTAAGCGGCTGTAATTTGTCCATGAGCACAACTGACATCGATGTTGAGATTTCTCACTTGGTATAGCATTACATAGCAAGGGCACGTCATTGGGCTGCGTGCAATCACAGCTTGATGGTGAGGCTGCCATTGGCAAACTGAATCTGGCTGTGCGTCCTGTCTTGACAAGCCTGTGCTGCGCCCTACTGTACCAAAGTTGAACGAGCATTTATTAGCAAAATGACTGCTGCACTCATGATTATCTACACAAGAGTACAAAGGATTGCAGCACATTTATGATTCTCCTCAATGTTGACATTCAACACCCTTCGCTCGTCTCATTATTCCCAAAAGCTCAAAGCGCTGTTCGAACCATTATAACCATACTCTCCCTAGCATTTCACCCTATCCTGGGACCTACGTTGAACTGTGTAAATCCTGCCTTGGCTGACTTGCCTAAACGTGGTGCATTACACAGCACCAAAACCCAACTGCAGGCCCTACGGCTGCAGATATGGCAGGATGCAAAAGGCTTTTGACATATATATCAGTGTCACAGTAATGCTAATTTGCAAGATATCGTTGTTGAGTTGCTGACAGTGCAAGTCAGCAAGTAAGATCACTGCAAGACATGAAGCATATTTACGCCACTTGACATGCACTACATGGAAAGTGCTGACCTGCCAACTAAGTTGGAAGTCAAGTCTTGAGCAAACTAGTAGCTGCTGAGGCCTTGGGCAGCTACAAAATCTCAACCAAAGTACAGCTTGAACATGTGCTGAGCTATGAATCAGAAGCCCTACATGCATATAAACTAGTACCGCCCTACACATCTGCTGAGCTGCATAACTAATTTACCTGTAGTGTATAACTGTGCACCAGTTGTGTGACCTATTGTCCTTCTGCCAAGGGGTGGGTCATGGCATGCGCCTGTAATCCTTATCCAAACAGTGACTGGGCATGTACAGCTGCTGCAGCAGCCCTGTTGCTCGCTGTAATGATGCAGCATATTGTAAAAATTCACTGCCAGTGCATCATTAGCAGAAGATCATGTTGCACTTTCCATCTTGACAGCAACAGACGGGTCAGGCACCTCAATTGGAGCCATTCTGTTACAGCAAGGCGTGGTCACCTTGTGCATTGCAGACATGCTTCAGGTCCCACTGCATCAGTCCTACACTCTGTTCAGGTACAACAATGGCAAAGGACATTTATTTATAGCATGACTTGATACAACGCATGTTCTGTTGCTGAAAGCAAGATCAGCCTGGCCAGTGGCGCTGACATGTTGTTGTTTGCGTGGTGACACGGCCGCGTCACTACCATCTAATGTTCAGCATGCTGAAAGTTTGCCCTTCAGGAAAGCTCAATGTTGAGCAGGCGTCTCATCCTGCAAGCCCACACGATGACCATGCCAGCATGCACAATGCTAGCAACTTGTTGTCCCGCTCTGGTCATCTATGCCGTCAGTTGCAACACATGATGCTAGCAATAGTAAGAGTGTCATTTGAGTAACATCAAGCCTCCAGCATCTGTACAAAGCATGTGTTCCAGCAAGGTAGCACTGCCCTGAGTGCAGACGCTGAATCAGATCCCATGATGAGCTTAAGTCGATCATAGGCTGCCCCTCAAAACAGCTAGCATGCTTAAATGGCATAGACTTACCTCAGGGCCTTTTGCTTCTGTCTTGCGCTTGAGTTTTGCCACAGCCTTGTGGTCCCAACAGACTGCGGTCAGAACAATTCACAGCTGTGAGTGGTTTGAGCGCACATGAATGAGCAGTAGACGGCAGTGGGATAAGTCATGTAATCTTGTCAGCAAGGATGTGACAGCACCAGGGAGAATGCAATGGTTATCTCTATGAATGTTGTGCATCAGCCTGCCAGCATTTGTAGAGTGTATGTGGTGACATTCTGTAGTGTGGACTACTGGCTTTCAGTTGTGACATGAAATTGTAGTGTAAGGCGCAAAGCGCCTACCAAAAATATGTGAATATGGCTTTGTGAGGACACCACTCAGTTATCTTTAGTAAAAGGCGAAAGATAAATATGACACAGTGGTAACCTCGCCACGATGGCAATTCCACAACTTTATCTAGCTTATGTATCTGACAGTTATCGGGGTCTTTCAGCAGCGATATGGGCCCACATAAACCCTATGTGAGCCCTAAAACACTGCTGGCTGATCGTGACCTGAGGTCGTTTCTAATATGCATTAATATCGTTGCCTCTCTCCGCAGACAGGATCTGCGTGCGTTCAAGGCATGGTGTATGCAGAGCTGTTGAGCCAAAGCCAGACTAAACATGCATTTGATTGGTTGCAGAGACCTTTGCGCGCCCTGAGGCAGCTACCCTTAGCTACACAAGAGTTTCACGATCTGATCCAAATTCTTACTCCCCTTCAAGTATAGCAACTTTTAGCAAAGCTACTGCATGAACTTGATACATACCGACCAGGGTAGCCGGAAAGCTTGCAGCAGCAGGAGCATGGGTGCCAAGAAGAATTTTACATGCTTCAGCCAGTCAACAAGACTGATCACATGCAGCAAGGTACAAGTGCCCTTGCATATATAGTATCATTAGTTTGTCAAATACATAACAATATACCGTACTGTCTTTAAAGAAGGTCGATCAAATACACAATTGCTTTTTGACCTGACCGTAATTATAACGCTACGGTACGCCAATACACAGTGCGAAATGCTGTTACCGACCGTAATTACGACGATCTAGTCACACAGTAGTACTTGTGTGGCCCATGCAGACCCATAATAGGCCTTTGCATCGAGCCCTACAGCAGGGCCCGACCTTATATTCAAAACGACCTTTTCTTAAAGACAGTGCGGTATACAGCATATTCAGCTTTACAAACACAAAATCCCTTATTCATGAAACAGCTTGAGCACACTGAAACCCTAGTCCAAAGCTGTCACAAGGTCACTACTATCAATATCATTACTCAACAATTTTCTATCATTTGCCACAGATGGATGTGGTGTTTGGTCATCACTGTGTTCAAGGAAGGATGACCAGGTGGATGTACTTCTGCCAATGGATGAAGACTCTGACGCCTGCATCTTAGACTGTGGTTCCCTGCTAGGCACGCTTATGCATGCTGCTGCCTGTGGCAAGGTGGCCTGATGACCATGACCGTGTGTGACAGACGGTGCAAGATGTTGCAGGCCAAAACTGCTCTTAGCTATGCTTGGGAAGCTATTCTGCACATGTAGGGGACTCCTGCTTGCAGCTTTGCCTTGTTGCGTACTGATTGCACTGCTTGTGCATTTGGGGGCCTGCCTCCTGATCTTTGCTTGTGCAGTGCAGTGTGAGCCACCATGCTCTGGGGCAGCACACAAAAGAGTAAAGTTACAAGCAGCATGCAACCAGCCAATTGCAGGGCAGAAGTTTCTGTTTGCAGAAATTTCAAGTATCATGAGTCATCAGCCTACCAAGCTTGAGGGGTGGCTTCCGTTTGCGCTGCACTTTATCTGGTATGCTTGTGATGAACTCCTCTGGACCTGGGGGATCATCTGGATAGTCGCAGTCTGGGAGGGCAATGTCCTTCATCAAACAGCAGTTGAATTGAATCTTGTGGCTTGATGAAGCTGCCAATGCAAAAGCTGTCAATGCAAGGAAGATAAGCTGCCACTGCAAAGGAGCCAGACCCTGATACCGCAACAGTGCTTGCTGCAGGGCCCAAAAGAAGTAGCCCGCCCACAAGACATCATTGAAGACAAGCTACCCATTGCCACTCTGCCACAATAAGGAGTCAGAGTCCTAGGTCACAGCTCGATACCTGAGTGACAAAGCTATCCCAATGATTGTCCTGGTACTGTGTGGGGTTTGCTGGCTGTGGATTTATCCGAGGCTTGGTCTCAGCGGAGTCTTCAGCCCGTTTTGTGTTTAATTCCACAACCACTGAGCGTATGTCTTTGGCCTTGGTGCTAATAGCATACATCTGAAACAGCCCTTCTTTGTCAAGAAAAGGAGAATCATGACCGTTTCCAGCCATTGTCTCTACTGATGCTTGCCTTTCGGACAGATTGTGGGGCCTGGCACATGCGGCATGTCAATGTGTCTACTTTCTTGAGCTGCTGGACCTGCAGAAACGTCAGATTGAAACAACAGACCAAAATGAAACCTGCCAATGTCTGTGAGTATACCTGGAAGGTTTCGCACCGGAAGCACTGCACGCACATGTACTCAGGCATTTCGAGTCAACAGCTTGATCTCGGATCTTCTCCACGATGTCCAAACAGGAGGGCTGGCAATACACACAGCATCTTCGAAGCAAAAGCGAGACATCGTCGCAGATTTGTATAGCCTACTGTTGAGGGGGACTGCGTGCTTCGCGTGCTGTGCTCTGCACAGTGTGTCACGTAGGCATGCAGCCTTTGCTGCTGCTGCGACTTTGATAGGCAACGGAAAGTGGAAGTCCGTTACCAAAGCAGCTTTTAATGAGACTCAGATCCCATCGGGCAAGCTATTTCATTCCCATGCCATACACGTTGAAACCCTTGCACGCGGCACTGTCAGCTGTTTTTACTGGCGGAGCGGGCATTTATATCTGGTGAGAGCCTTTGCACTCGAGCTGCAAACACCAGGAGTGCATGCTCTAGTAAGAGTGGTGAGGCAGTTCACCCTGCTGCAGGTACTACCTGAATTATGTCTGCCAGCAACCCGCACTGTATTTTAAAGAAGGCAAACTGAGCAGACTAGTTTTGCACCACTGCACCCTCTTATGCAAAAAGTACAGGCCAACATTGTGGGCTATCAATCCGCATGTGCAAACCGTGTTGTCTGGTGAGACCAGAGTCCTGCTAAGGGGAATGCATATGCATGAGCAAGACAACTGGCGTGAGCACACTTGCTGCTGTGCTACTGTAGCGCTGCGGACCCTCACGTGCAGAGCCATGTATGATCGACAGCCCATGACAACAGAAGATGGCGGCACAGTAGCTCTTGACTGGTTTCAGCCGCGTGGCTATGCCAAGCTACCAACAGACACTCCAGTAGTGCTCATTCTACATGGATTGACAGGTGAACCTTTTGAGTGCGAGCTAGGTCAAAGCCGCCAGCCACATGTCATGACACTCCGTTTGTACTTCTCTGCATGGCATTACGCTGCTTGGTAAGTCCAGGTGTCATCCATACATTGCTAGCATGTGAGGCAGATAATCAGGTCTGAGCAACATTTTCTAGCAATCACCCAGGTGTGTGACCAAGCCATAACACTCAAAAGCAGTCATGCTCAAGCAGTCAGCGGAAGAAGCGGTGTGCGACTATGCACTTGCAGTAGCAGCACATACACCTGTACCTGCACAATGTGACAGTCTTCACTGAGCAGTCGTGAGGGCTACTTTCACTGGACAAGTCTGTTGCCTTTTATACTTGACAATAGCTACACCAACGATGTTACCACAACTAACAAGTGCGTATTCACAGGGGGCAGCCGCGAGGGCTACTGCAAGTGGATGTGCGCCAGCATAGCAGCGAAAGGGTGGCGTCCTGTGGTGCTCAACTATAGGGGCTGTGCAGGCCTGGAGCTCACAAGCCCAGCTGTGTACTGCGCCAGCTTCACAGACGATGTTCACCTTGCAGTTGAGGAGATTCATCTGCAGTACCCAGATGCAAGGGTGTTTGCAGCAGGATACTCGCTAGGGAGCCTTATACTCTGCAAGTACCTTGCTGAGTGTGGCAATGGTACCTGGAAGGCAACAGGTGCCAAGCTTGTTGTGAAGACACCTTGAGACAACTACTCCCTCTCTTCCACCCCCCAACTGTCTCATAGCTTGCAGCTGGCACTGTCCGTGTATGTTAGGTGCCTTGCCTGGTTGTGTGTGATGCATACCTGCATCCAGGCAGTGGCCCTACAGGCACAAAGTGAATGCCATGCTCATAGGTGCTATTGTAGCAACCCTAACGCATTAGTGCTTTCCAGCCCATGTCAAGCTAGGTGCATGACAGTACGTGCCTGTCCCTGGCTGTGTCATGGTGTGCAGGTGTGCTCAAACACGTGAAAGCCATCTGTTCATTGTGCTGCAGGGAGTGGCATCAGCAGCGCTGTAATGGTCAGCAATCCATTCTGCATGCACACCTCCAAGGTACGAACAAGCAAGCCATGGAGCCTGGAGTGGCTGTACAATGTTGGCCTAGCACACAGGATCAAACAGTACATAGTGCAGCACAATCTGGCGCTGAGCAAGCATGCTGAGCTGGACATGGCTTCCATAGCTCAGTCAACCACAATAGAGCATCTGGATGAAAGAGTCGTATGCAAGTTGTTTGGTTTTGAGGCAGCAGAAGACTACTACACTGCTGCATCCAGCATGCAGTATATACCTCAGATAAAGACGCCGTGTCTTTTTTTGATTGCGCAAGATGACCCTTTCCTTGGAAAATTGCCAACAGAGGTAAGCACCTCTTACAATGTGACATGTCGTTGACATAGTTACAGCAGGCAATGCATGTGTACCTCAAACAGTCAAGTTTTGTCCGCTGCTGCTCACTGCATGCATGTGGCCTAACTGTGCCTGGTCATGCCAACATCTGAGTCCCACTATTTACCCCGACAAGGTCATGCCCTATTCTGCGCAGGAGTGCAAGTCGAACGAAAATACAGTTCTTGCTGTGACCCCTCGCGGAGGTCATGTTGCGTTCCTTCAAGGCTTATGGCCTTTTGGTACAGCATGGATGGACCAAGTAGCAATCCAATTCCTGACAACCTGCTCGAATATGTCTCAGAATCAATTTGATGCAACCCAAGGAAATGCAGTGTCTTCTTGACCCTAGACACCCAGCTCATGTTTTAGCACTACCATCACACCACTTGCTAGATAGGTAACCATAATGTGTCTGACTAATATGCCGCCACAGCTGTTAAAATCTGACATCAAACTGCTTGTTTTCTGCTCCTTTGGGTGACGCTTCCAAGGCCTGCCTAAAAGTGGTTTCAGAGCGGTATGCCGCACAGGGTCTTGCAAGTCATTACACCGAGTGACCCGGCCTGTTTGCCTTCAGTCATCTTGGGTAACGTTTCGAGGCACTTCCGCCGATACCCTTCCTGGCAGAAAGCTACCTTGCTGCTGCTGAGCTAGCCACTGCTCTGTATTCCTTACGTGTTTGTGTTTATGTCACTTGCTTCAAGCTCAAGCACCCGAACCCCAACCGAGTCGAGAGAGTACCGGAGCTGTGTTGAAGCCTTGTTGACTGTGCCAGGAGAGCTCGAGATACAGCAATACTATGCAAAGGTCGTGCTGGCTTGTACGATAACAGTCATATACAATCAAACAAGTAAGACAACGCACTCCTATAGGTGCTGCAGCATGAGGGTGCTACTGTGAATGTCTCCTGTGACTCAGGTCATGGCAAAGGCAAAGGGGTGTTTGCAAAAGAGGCAAGAACATTTGCATGTGCCTGCTTTATATCGGCCAAACCTCTGACTGGTGGCGCATTATGGTAAAGCTACATATGCAAATGGCATATGCAGGACCTGCGGGATACAAATATCATATTGAGGGAACCTCCTCTGGTAGCAGGCCAGCACACAGCCAATAAAGGCCGTGCTCTGGTATGCAGTCACTGCTTCCAGTTCCTGGGATCCATTGAAATGCAGCTTGCATGGTGCCGGCTGGCGGCGTCTGCTGATGGTATGTAGTTTGACCTGTCCCTGCATGTGGTGCATGGCCATGTGGTGCATGCAAACGATGCTGCATTGCTAAGTGCTGCATGGTTACATGCAGCACAGCCAAACAGTGTGGTCATTCAGCAGGGTGGGATCCTGCTCAGCTAGACTCTGATCTCCGACAATAGCGCCACATGTCATAAACTTTTTATGAATGCACATGTGGTGCTCTCATGAACTTGGTGTTCAACACAGCTCCTGCAAATGACCTCAGCTTACTGCAACTCGTAATGGGCTGTGACTGCAATGCTATACAGGCACACCTGCATATGACATGCAAGCGCTGAGAGCAGCAGAGAGACAAATTCCCTCACTGCCATTCAGTGATCAATGGCAGCTTCCTCAGCCAGTAAGTGCTTGACTATGAGTATTGCAAATGGCGCCAGCAACCTGGTGTTATGATGTCAGCTATGACTGTACCTTTCGGCTGCAACACATTGGTCCTCGTTGCAATGTGTTGGCTTACACATCATTGCTCCTGCTCGGCACACTGAGGCTGGGTGCTGATGACACCCAAATGACAGATGACAAGTCATGTTTTGTGCACATATATTTGTCTTGCAGATGCAGCAGGCGGTACATGTGGTGGTGCCCCTGCAGGTGCCATGTAGGTCTGGCTGTCAAGATGAGGTGTACTGCAGCCAGGAGTGTGAAACAGCAGCATGGGATGCACATCACTCTGTTCTGTGCTGCCATGCCTCACAAGCTGGGTAAAGCCTGTGTGCGCCCTCCCTCCCATTCCCCTCGCCCCCCCTCCCTCCCCGCCCCCTCCGGGGCTCCCTTTTCATTGTATCATGCGTGCATGAATGCATTTCTTGGCAAGGATTGACTTTGTGTTGAGCAGCTCGTGCGTCGACACCCTCATTGCTTGTGTGACACTTGGTAGTGTCTGCTAGAGCTTGACCTCCAGACCTTGCGCCAGCTGATGAGTCACAGATCTGTCACACTTGAGCATGCTGTCGTGCATTGTGCACTTGACCAGTCAGGTTGCCATCATCGTCATTGCAGCTGCACTCCACAGATACTGCGCATGCTTGCTTGGATTGACAGCTGCAGAAAGCCATGTCTTGCAGACAGTACATTGTGGTTCTGTAATCATATTCCTTGGCAGCCCGCTCAGGAACTCTTGCATACAGGACAGGTAGGCAGGAAGAAGTTTCGGCTGCTGCCAGCTCCTCTGCAGAAGTATCCGGCCTGACAGGAAGTCATGCACAAGAGGTGCAGGCCTTTCTGGAGCATGCAGATGCCACCAATGACATCTTCCTGGTTGCAGCCCAAGCTGTTGCTCACACTCTCCTCAGAGCCAGAGCTGCTGTGTCAGGTGAGTCAGCAGACCTTGTGTCTGCAGACTGATGGTCAGCAGCGCATCTGTGACCTGACCTGTTGTCGGCAGACCTGATTGTTGACATTGCCTGCCCCTCTGTTGCCACAGACCTCCCTTGCAGCATGCTGCATTACATCACTGACGCCAAGCACTCATTTGCTGTTCATGCTTGCAGAGGCCGCCTTGACATGTGCATAGTTTGAGGCACCCAGCGTGACAAGCTCTGAGTCGTCAATGTAATGATGAAGTGATGCTGCCTGGCTCACGCAAGTTACAGACAGCAGCAGATTAAATGCTTGAGACCAGCAGCCTTGCCCTCCTAAGAACAGCCCACATGCATGTTTGTCCTCCACAGTGATGTAGTACTCATTGTCAATCCTCAACCATCCGCAAGTTTAGTATGTGTAACAGGACAGAGGAGCAAGGAGGAGTGCTGGCGGGCATTGCTGAAGGGCTGGGAGCCGTATCACATGGGCTGGAAGAAGCCCTGGTGGCAGTCCGTTGCCTGCCCTGATGATGTTGACAATGAGCAGGAGTTCCGTCAAGGTACTTGCCTGCCTGCCTGATTTTGTAGCAGCCCTTGTTTGTATGCATGATGTGCACGGAAGTAAAACAAGGTAGGTTTCAGCCCTGCCTTGCAACTGCGCATTGTAGTGTCGCATGATGTTCCTGTTGGTGTTCTCGAAGTCAGACAGCAGTGCTGATTTGGTTGCGTCCTGCTAGCGCGTCTTGTGTTCCTTTGCCGGCTTGCTGATGCACGTTTGCTGATGATTCGTTTGCTGGCATGACCAGCATTGCTGTTGACACACCAACAGGCAGGCCAGACAAGGCATGTAATGGTGTATGTGTATCTTGGAATCCAGACACAACATTGTGTGCTCAGGGCACCACTCGCTGCGCTCGCATGGGCGCCCTTAGTCAACTGAAGTACAGCGCTTTGCACTGAAGCAGCAATATAGGAAGCCCAGCCTGTCAAAGGGATGCAGCAGTCCTCATCCTGGACAGCTTTCTCACGCAGCCAGCCTAACATGATGTAATCAAGCAATCCTGTGAGTGTGCCAAAGCCTGCATTCCAATCTGTTCCATGGTTGTTGTCACATTTGCTTCCCACTCAGCCGTAATGTTTGTGAGAGGTGCTGCTGCCACAGCTGCAGCAAAGGTCCTTTGATACATATGTGCAGAGCTGAAAGACCTGGCTTCAGATTCCCTCAATCTTCTGAAAGCGGCAATCTATGATGAGCGCTTCCCTGCGCTGTTTGATCTGGACGTGTACGGCAGCATTGTGGGCATGTTTGAGCTGAACAACCTAGGTGTGCAACCACTCACCTGCTTGGAGGTTCACACCTGCCCCAATGTGTGTGCAAGGCATCAGAAGCGCCTGCATGCACATTCACCTGTGCTTTCATGCCAGGATGTCTGATGAGTCACATCTGGCTCCCAACCCCAAACTGCAAATCACATTCACATGTGTCAAGCATCAACGCAAAATGCTTGCCACAAGGACTGACCAAGTTACAGCCAGCTGAGGTAGCTGCCTGCCTTGCAGCACAGCAGCTTTGTGTGGTTGGACCAACAGTCATCTGTTATGCATGGTCATGCTGATCTTGAGGTGTAAGGCAAAGCTGTGTGGAGCTGATGCCATCTTGCCAGCAGCTCTGCACACTTGCTGCACTTGCTTGCACTGCCTCATAGCTGTTGGATGTGTGTGTCTCACGCCAAAAGGATGCAATGGCCCCGCTGTTCTTTGCACTAGCATAGCATGTGCAAGTTGGTCAAAGGCATGTTATAGCCCTACTCTGCAGAAAGCTTCTATGTCAGGGTCAAGCCTGGCTTGCTGTGTGTACAATGCTGATCTGCTTGTGCACAGGGATCATGAGCCCGTCACCGCTTCAAGAGTACATAGAAGCAGTGGAGGATCTGCCGGATACAGATAGAGCAGCATCACAGGCTGCAATGGGCTCTGCTCTCAGCAATCTTGGTGCAGATGAGGTTTGTGTAGAAGGGACAGCATTTTATGCGGTGCAAAGCTGCTTCAACCACAGCTGTCAGCCCAATGCTCATGCTCTTCGGTCTGAAGATGACCTCAACTCCTTTGCAGTTATTGTTGCAACTCAGGACATACCTGCCGGAGATGAGGTCACCATATCATATATTGATGAATCATTGCCATATGAACAAAGGCAGGAAGCCCTGCAGGACTATGGCTTCCTGTGCTGCTGCCCTCTCTGTCAACAGCAACAACAAGCACATGCAGAGGTGCAGGCAGGGCAGGGCCAAAAATCTGGATTAGTTGCCAATTCCATAGACAATGATGGGGTTTAGCAAACTGCCTGGATCAGCTGCTGCAACATGCCCGCTCATATTGATAGCGATATCGTGCAACAGCAGAGAAAGCTAAAACACCAGGTCCCCCATTCCCTCATCAGGTCGAGACTGTCAATATGGTCATGATGTCATGCCGTTGTGTTCAACTCAGCAGAAGGTTTTTTGCAGCACCAATTTTGTTTGTGTCTCAGAAATGCTCATTGTATGTGTTGACTATGGTGCTTGGAAGCACGCCGTATCACCGTCCAAAATTCTAGGAGACCTTTGCTTATCATCAATGGTTTGTCTGGCGAGACGCAGGATGTTGTCCTTTCATCTTTGGATCTGACCAGTGTCTAGTACGTAACCGACACACAGGTACACATTTTTTTGTCTACTACTGTCAAACCAAGGTTAATTCGCGGGGTGAGAACTGAGAAAAGTTTCAAAAAACCCGCGAGGAGATTCATAACGCTGGGGGTTTATGCGTGCATGACGTAAAGAAGCCTAAGTCAACCCAACTTTCCAAAATTTTGTCAGGGACGATGCAGGAAGCTGAGGAGACAGTAATCACCAGGGTGTGATGGCAAGGACAGACACCGCTCATTGTACAGATCATAGGACGGGCCCGTACAATCCCTATTGACGGGTAGTCTGTGGAAAAATCTTAATCCGTCTTGCGACCGCTCATTGAGCCTTTCTATTAGGCCAGGGTTGCGCGCCTCTGGATCCTGCACAGCTGCGCTACCGGAGTTTGCCGCAGATCACTGTCTCAGTAGCGTCGGGCGGCCCCGAAACGCCAAGGTGTACTTCGGCTGCACTAGCTACACCTTGCCCATCAGCTACGCCACTTGCCTCATAGAAAGGCTCAATTCTTTACTTCGGAATGTTATGTGCTACATGTCGAATGTCTTCGCGTTCTAGGGGCCTATGCACTCACACACTTTATACCTCATGCTTTCTGTAGGGTTCAAGGGCGAAGTTAAGTCAGTATGGCACAGCCCCAAAGAGCCAACAGACATCGCAGGACAGTGCATCGCGAGGCTCCTGTGATTGATGTGAGCTCAAGACGTGCTGCTGAGGAGTCAGCATGGCGCATCAAATCTGTCAAGCTGGAACGCGACAGACATGCTCAGCAGCGCCATTTGAACCCTCTGAATGTGGCAGACGCGATAGGAAAGTTAGTTGACAGTTTCAAAGGCAGGCACAGAGATGCCATTCTGGTGATTGGTGAGGTAGGCTGGCTGCTGATCATCCCCACAAACTTGCATGACTATTGCGATCTTCTCGAAGCACAAGACCAACTGATCAACCTTTTGCACACCTGTGCACATGTGTCAAGCGACAATGCAAAGGTCATGCCACAAGGACTATTCGACCCACAGCTAGCTACAGTAGCTGCCTGCTTTGCAACCTTCTGCCTATTTTGCCTTGAATGTGGATAAATGGTTTCATAGGACACACTTGAAGTGTTTGTGGAATCACCAGAGGCTGCTGCTCCGACCAAGAAGCTCAGGAAGGGGCTGAGCAAGGTGTTTGGGCGCAAGGACAGCGACAGTGAGGGCGAAGCCGAGTGCATGGATGCAGCCTCAGGCGTGGGTGAAGCTGAAGAAGCCTTGGAGGGTCACCTGTTCAGTGTGGGGGTGGCTTTTGCACAGGTCAGCTCTCCCTGCACCTGTTCTGAACAGCTGCCTGGCCTGTTGTGCAACAGCTTGCAGCAATCTGGCACAACCTGCTTCTGTTTCTCAGTCTTTTAGCTCCCCTGGTCACAACTGACTAACTTCACTCACACAAGTGCGGAGGCCCCTTGCATCATCGATACACTTCCTTGCCAGCTAGCTTGCGGCATGCTTGTATCTGGTTTGGCTGTGTACATTGCTGCACATAAAGTCTTCATCACCTCTCTGTGCATGTTGCAGATACTGCAGCTGTCGCAGCATGACAAGGCCATCACCATATATTACCACCCCAACTCCTTCAGTAGCACGCAGTCTATCCGCTCCAACTTGGCAAACTGCTGGCGCTTCACTGTGGCTCTGGACACTCCAGAGGTGCGCTCACAAGATATCACAGACCATTCCTCTTGCTGCATGCGTATTTTTGGCCTGGTGTCCTTAAGGCACTGTGTGTGCATCAGATGCCCGTAGTCCCTTGACTGTGCGTGGCAAGCATTGAAGCCACTGGTAAGTGAGGCTGTAGAGCCATGAGCGCTCTGTTAGCAGATGCCTGCTGACTGTCACAGCATTACAGCATCTGCTGTCAGTGTCCAATGGGCCTACAGACTTTTGGATGTCTGTATACAGATTGTTGGATGTCTGTATAGACGAAGTTCTGTGCTTGCTGCCTTGCAACGAGACGCCATCATGCACACCATACTGATACCCTGGCACCTGAAACTCATGTAGCTGACCGCACCTACTGGGCCAAACATCTGCTTGTTTCCTTGTTCAGCAGAGGATGTCCAACATGAAGCAGACCAGCACCAGGTGTCATTTGGAACATACTCTAGCTAGAATCAGGTCCTGAATGACATATGTCTGTCAGTTGAATGCATGAGTGTAAGAACTTAATGCACACGGGTAACAACTGAATGCAGGAGTGATTGACTGGCCCAGTCGTTGCAAGCCAGACTGTGCTCTGCAGGAAGCAGACTCAGTGATGGGTGACATCAGGCTGCAGCTGGCCAGGTATGCTCAAGGCATACATTGGGTGCAGAAGAACTTCCTCTTGGACGAGTCCATCAATGCAGTGCTGGTGACAGCTGGGCCTATGGACCTGCTTGCTGCCCCCAAACAGCCTGAGGCTGGGTCCCCCCACTCCAGTCAGGCATCACACGTGGTGCTGCAGATGCAGCCACAGTTTGATGTGCCCTTTCCAGCACCAGAGTCTTGGAACCGGCAGGTACACACTGTATGCCATCTGCATCAAAACCTCTGCTGCAAGACTTCACCTCATGATTCATTTATGCAGTTGTGGGGTTTGTAAGCATTGTCACCAGTGTGCTTGGCATGCATTGGCTTGCACTTGTCAGTTTTGTTTTGCTGCAAGCTGACATTGGCAAGTGGGCCGTGAGCCAGCTCACCCGGCGCAAAGAATGGGCCGCGCTTGCAGGCAGGCAAGCTGCATGTGTGTGGGTGCAGGCTGTGCAGGGTGAGGCAGCTGAAATTGTGCGAGTGTTTATGCAAACCCCCACCGGGTGCTGTCATGTGGACATCACTCGAGCTGTTCTGCAAAGCCATATACAGGTGCGTGACTGCACTGCCTGCTTCCCACCCACTGCGTTCAGCATACAAGCTTGCTGCAAGATCAGCAAGAGGCTGTCATGCTCACAGCATTTTGAATGACCTCAAGCTTAGTGAAGATGGCATCTGCTGTGAATCTCTTTGCATTTTGCTGCAAATCTGTCTGCCTCATGCATAAGATGCTCTGCCTCAACTGTGGTGAGCAATGCTTAGCTATGAGTGTGCATGCTTGCTTTCTGACTTATTCTATGGCTGTCATACATTGACAATGAGCGATGCTCTGATGCTATGGCTGCCATAGGTGCATGGCAAACAATGCTCTTCACCTTCACCCTGCATGCAAACTCCGTGCTGGCTTGCATGTGCAGGGCGAGAGGGGTCACTTCTATGTGACTGCCACAGCGAAGCCCGCCAGCAAGATAATCAGCTTGGAAGCGCTTGAGAAGCGCAGAATGGAGATTGAAAAGTACCTAGTGCAAAGCACCACCAACCGGCCTCATCGCCTGTCGCTCAGCCTCACTCCCAGCATTGCCGGCGACTCGCAGATGGATGACACATCTGTTGCACCAACCCCACGGGACCAATCCCCATCCCCCACCCCTCGCACCCTCTCCCTATCACAACCCCACAACATTGGCCTGGAGAGCCCAACTGTGTCTGACTTGTCTAACCCAGACCTGTCTTATCAGCGCAGCCCTCGCTCAGGCAAGCCCAGGGGGGGGTTTGCCTTCTCTGACCGGCCTCTGTTGGGGGGAGATGCCGAGGATCTGGCCCGCTCCAAAAGCTTCACTGGACAGGAGCTCAGGCAGCGACCTAGCAACCTGAGCATTGCCACTGGGCGGGACATGGATGAGGAGAGCACACAGGCCATGCGCAGGTTAGCAGGTCCCTTAGATGACTGCCACCTATGACTGCTTTTCGGCTGCAAACTTTTATGCACAGCAACCTTCTTGGCTGTACACTTATATGCCCAACAGTCAGTGTCATTCTCACTGCCAGCATTCTTCTTGGCTTTAAATTCTCGTCCACAGCAAGTTCTTGGCAGTGCATTTTCACCCAGAGAAAGCATCTTGGCGGTACACATTCTGATTCCAAGTAATCTTTCCCAGTTGTACATTCTTGTCCACAGCAACCTTCCCAGCTTTACTGTACACCCACAACCACCTTCTTGAGTGTACATTGTGTTTATATGCCGTTTTGTTCAAACACTCTTTTTCACAGCAGACTTCTTTGGCATACATTCTCATTCTGGGCATTGGTTTCTTGCCATTGGAGAGGATGTGCACAAGACAGACACAGAGGACAATGTAGTAACATAGCTTTCCTTTACTGTTGAGCATTGGATTGATCATACTGGCTTCATAACTCCGCATGCAAGCTGTGCATTAAGCTGTGCATTGTTGCAAGCCTGTCCATACGAGCTCGGTATGCCCTCATTATCTTTTCGCATGCATGCCCGCAAGGCACTACGTGCTTGAGGCAGGGAAAGGCTGCCCGTTGTCAGTTGTTTCCCTTGCAATTAATGACCTGCACATGCTAGCTCACAAGGCAGGAAGCATCAGTTGCAGGTTGTGACCAGTTGCAAAGAGACTCTGACAATTGTCCTCATGCAGGGTGTCCTCATGGTCCTCCATGAATGGCTCTCCCAGAAAGTCCAAAGTAGGCAAGGCCTTGACCATCCAGGCAAACACTGATGGCCCCCTGCAGACAGACGGTGCGACTGTGCTTGACAATGACGGAGACATGGCCCCTCCAAGGCGGCTTGGCAGCGTGCGCTTTGCTCAGCACCTCTCGTCTGATGCCCCATCAAGCCCATCAGTCACAGGTACCATATCACACTGCGACGAAGCCATTCATGCATTGACCTCCTTGCATGAGTTTTGCATGGGATATGGCTGGGGCAGCAGTGTGGCCATGACTGCACTCAGCTTTGAGTAATGAGTGTTCAATGATCCATACATACATCATTGGATCACAGCAGCTATGCTTGAAGACGACGTTGCCATGTCATATCAGCTTTGCTTGAATGTGCAGCAGGTCAGGCAGGATCATCTACGGTGGGCGTGAGCATGCCCACGGTTGCTCTTCGCATTCGCCTGCACTGCCGGGCCCAGCGTGTTGCCAGGCAATCAACAGAATCTCCTGCCAGTGCAAAATCAGGTGTGCTTTTGCCTTGTCTAGCTGATAAAATGCTTTTCACCCTCCTTCCTATCTGCAACTCCTCCTGCTAATGCTTTGCCTGTTATTTTGTGAGGTCATTCAGCAGCGCTATCTTAGCTGGCACCCGCCCTGTTGCACATGGCTGCTATGCTCCTGTGGTCCCAAAATTAAGGGAGGAAGCTGTTGTGCATGTCTTTGTGATGTATTCAACATGTATGTTATACGCTCAAGCCGTCTGTGACAATACATTCTTTTGTTCTCGTTCCTGTCCTGTTGAGTGACTCAATTCATGCACTCAATGTTTCACGCCCAAGGCAGCTAGTGATGCTCTCTTCTTTTGTTTTCTTTCAGCTAGTGATGCTCATGTTTGCATCTCCAGAACTGCTCCCAACCACAATGGATCACGCTGTATTGCGGCTATGACCCTTTTACAAAAAGCTCTTAAGCATTCTCTGATGCCCATAAACTACAAACTTGCTTACAGCACGTCAGACTCAGCTGGAAACTGAGGGTGGATACACTTGGTTTGACTGGTGTGGCAAACGCTACAGCGGCCTTTCTTGCAGGCTCTCAGGTGCAAAACAATAGCCAGCTCAAGCCTCTGACACAGCTTGCAGCGCAGCAGCCGCGGGTCCTGAGCGACATCGTCAGTCAGCCGGCCGTGTGGATCGCCTACACCCCACTGACCCTCATCCTGCTCCTGCTGCTGTGCCTCCTTAGAACGCCAGTCTGGAGCAGCCTCCTGGCCAGCGCGGTCTGCACCAGCATCTGCGTGCTCTATGCCGCGCAGCAGCGGCTGCTGCTCGGGCGGCAGGAGCAGCTCGCCGTGCTGCGTGCGCGCAAGGCTGTCGCCGGCGGCCTGGCTGATCAGCAAGAAGCCCTCGCCCTGCAGGCTGACAAGGCTGCTGACAAGCCCTTGCCACCGACCCAGATTTTGCTGACATTGCTGGGAGCAGAGGTCACTGACTCTGTATCTGCTGAAGGTGGGCGTGGTTGCTTGTTTTCTGTACAAAAGCTTGCTTGCATCTCAAATCTCTGTAGACAGAGCTGCAAGAGGGCATTGTTGTCTCTCTGCAAGCATGACCAGTAATAGCCCTGCCCCTGTGCAATGTTTGGCTTTGGGCTGTGTTTGTTGGTGTGAGGGTTTTGCTGGGGGTTCAGGGGCCACAGGAGGGCGGGGCATGTGTCTTGCTGACTCCTGTAGTGTGTCATACTTTGCAATGTGGCGTGCTGAACCTATCCAGGCCACACTGTCTTCCAGCTGTTGGTCCGGTGACTCACAAACCCCTCATGCAGCTGCTCTACATCCATTGCAACCCATTACTTGACGGTGCTGAAGATCAAGGCAGAGCATCAAGTGTGTGGATAGGATCCACTCCAGCAGCCAGGCCAACAATCACTTTTGCCATGCAGAGAGCGACGACACGTACGATGATGATTCCGGCAGTGAGATCAGTCTGGAGGTTGGTGCTGAAGCTGGGGCTGACTTTGAGGCTCAGCAGCGTCTGCATGCTGCCTCAGTGGCCCAGTCAGGCCCCGCCACCGCCACAGGGGAGCCTGCCGCCGTGCCCCCCCACCAGTCCATGCTACGCCGCTTCAGCAAGGACCATGCTGTCTCTGAAGATATCCAGAAGCGTTTCCTGATTGCTGTTGAGAATGATGAGAAGGCTGCCAAGACCCGTGTGCAGGACTGGCTGGTGCAACCCTTGTCCCCTTCCCCCCCTGGCGCCCCTGCACCCCCTCCTTTTTGCCCCCTTCTTGTCTTGGGGGTGGTTGCTGCCACCAAACATGCTTATGTTGTACTGCACAGAGAAGGATGTCATGCTGTTCGCTGCATACCCAAACCTGCCACTCTCGCCTCAGCTTTCAACCCCCCTCCTCCTCCCCTTGTGTGAGCAGGGATGGTATGCCTCTCAAGATGAGGCCCTGGCATATATACCCATGCATGCTGACGTACACTGCACTGCACGCAGAGCCCTTACACAGCACCCTGCTGTTGTGAATGGCCTTGAAGCTTGTACTCCTGAAGGCTATGCTGCCCATTCAATGTTGCCCGGTTCTTTGGTCTCGAAGGTTCAGCTGTTTGCCCAACGTAATCTAGAGAAGCACACTCAGCACAGAGGAAAGCAGTTCAAACAGCGCACCTTCCTTCCCCCGCCCCCTTACCCTGCCCTCTCATCTTACATCCTGGCCACCCTCCTCCTGAACTCCCTGCTTCATACCTGATGCAGGTGTAGCATGACTGATGCATTGTGTGCAACGCAGGAATGGAAAACCAAGCATGGGCTGGCAGATTGTTTGCACACACCCCAGGTCAACTTTGACATCATGAAAAAGGCCATCCTCCATGGCGTAGTCTGCATCAGCAAGTCTGACCATCCAGTCAGGATCATGAAGGTTTGGCTCATCACATGCACCATCTGCACTACACACGCAAATATATGCAGACTATCACATATGATCTACGCCCTAACACATGCTTATGCACTACGCTTGCGCTAGACATTTACACAGAGCACATGCATGCTACCTATCCTCACAATGCACGTGCACAGTAATGTGTCACTGGGTGGTTGCCCACAATAAGGGGGGACAGCACATGGTGAGCACTGCAATGCACTGCCATACTGCATGAGTCAGTGTTGGTGTGTGCGCATGCGTGTGCGCCGCCCTGACCTGCAGGTCATCCTTATACATGGCATGCCACAAGTGCCAGGCTAGCACACCTTGCTATGACCGTGGTGTGCCTAACCAGTGGCTTGATAATGTGAAAGGCAGCCATGTTGGGTGTGATCAGTTTGGTTGGCTGCACACCTGCTGCCAATGCCTTGATACAGTTGTACGTTGCGCAGTCGTGCACTGCAGCAGATGCTGCTCAAGCACATGTCAGCAGGTGACCATGCTCACCTTTCAAAGCAATGTGCATATGCGTCAGGGCAGTTGTGTGACAGCAAGCGCAAAAGGATTGCTGCTGGTGCAGGTTGGCGATATGCGGGCTGCATGGAAGAAGATCAAGGCTGCAGGCCTCGATAGTGATGCTGCTCTGAGGTGCGTCTACATCACACAGCCCGCAAAAACCTGTAGCTGCATAACACAAAAACAGCTGCATCAACTCGTGTGTGCGTTGTTCTGGGATATTTGCAAGTCGTGTCAAGCTATCAGCATGTTTGAGGGCGCAATTGGGTCGACGCATTCCAACACACCTGGCAGCTGGCATGCAAGCTTAGCTGGCTTGTTGCATGCAGCCACTGCAGAGCACCTTGTCAGCACATGACCATCCAGTGCATGTGTACCTGTATGCCTCAGACAGTTTGGCAGTTGTCAATTGTTGCATTGTGCTTGCTCAATCTTTCCTATGCATGCTATGGTTGCCTCTGCATGCAATAATGTGTATCACAATCTATCAGAGATATCATTGCTTCTTTTGTCGGCCTGTTTGCTGTTCCTGTTGTCCTTCACTGCGAGAAGCTGTAGTCAGCGTCTATGAACGGTGACATGTTTGATGGTTGACAGGCACTTCGGGTTTGTGGAGGAGTACCTGTGGCAGGTGCTGGACCCCAGGCCTCTGCCGCTGGGCACTGCCATCTGGATAGTGGACCTGGGAGGCATGGGCCTCTCTGACTTGGGCAGCGAAGCCTTCCAGTTCTACAAGCGCATGTCTGTGGAAGTGGGCATGCACTACCCGGAGCGCCTGTACAAGTATGCCTGATACACAAGTGTGATGTCATGGCACTCAGTTGAACAATTTTACCACCTCAGTGCTGATGTTTCTGGGCAGAGAATATGGACAGCTGCCACCGCACTAATACCACATACAGTTTTGACTTTCCTCCAAGAACAAGTTTCTTGATGCAAAGGGCTTCAGGGCAGCATTGCAGCCATACTGTGTAGGCCTAGCTTGCTCTCTTGCTGCAGCAGCGTTTACACTTGAGTGGTGTGCAGGCTGGTGCTGTTGAATGCTCCCAGCTTCTTCTCCTTGCTGTGGAGGATTTGTGAGCCCATCATGCCAGGAACAACCAGGAACAAGGTCAAGGTGGTCAGAAGTCATCCGGTAAATCCTCAATCACCTGTACTCACTGCCGATGTCATATGTCGCTGTCCTGATTTAGTTCCTAATTTCTGTGGACACAGGCTGCAGCAGGGCTCTGGCATGGCTGTCTTACACTTGCTGCTGCATGTTGTATAAATGTGAGCTAATGGGATGTGTGTGTGACTTCGTGCAGGAGCTGCTTGCCGCGTTGGCTGATGAGTGTGACCAGTCTGCCATTCCCTCAGACTATGGAGGCACATCTCCCACACCACTGTATGAGTCTCAAATTGAGAAGGAGCTTTCAGATTTTGTGCACAACCTGGGTCGTTGACGTGCATCATATGGGTCATGCCCAGCAGCTGTGCTTGACTACCTGAGCATACACAACTGGCTGGTGCTGCAGTGCTAGTGTGTAGAGACTTTTGCCACAGAGATTCAGTCGCCTGTTTGTCTCGTGTTCTGTTGCAGTCTGATATGACTCAAAAGTTGCAAGAGTTGAATGTCAGTTGTCCCGGCAGGGATCATGTGTCTCACTGCTGTTCTGACTAGAGGTGCTTGACACTACTGTACATGTTTTTCAGCTGATTTCGTATGTCTGTGTTTGTGTTCACATTTATGCAACACTTTCACTACTTGTATACAACTTGGGGTACCAAGAGAGGTTCACGATTTGTATACAAGTTGAGATTGAGTTGAACAACGTAGTCAGTTTATGTCATTGAGTGTGAACAAAAGGCATGCAGTAGTCATGCACAACTGCTGTCTGTCGTGTGCTCAATTATCAGCACAGGAAGCCTGATTTCCAGAAATCCCTAAATGCCTAGGCCTGGCAATGCAGATTCAGACCGTCAATGGCAACGACCTCTAAAAACAGTGTCATCTGTGTGTTAGCTCTGGGTCTGCTGATAATACCTCACACATAAGCCTTGAAACACCATTAGACCATGCACACAGCCTAATGCAAGCTGACATTCAATGATTCCAACTTCAGATGTTTGACTCAAGCAACTGTTCATCTGTCATTGACAAATTAAGGGTGTGATTCCTGGGTATACCAATTGCAAATCATCGATTTCAGCATCATGGTACTCTGAAGTAGTCTTCCAGAAGGTTGCACGCCTTGGTCAACTTGTCATCAGTTTTGCAGAAGCAGAAGCGTACAAGGTACTTTGGGGGATCAGGACTCACATAAAACGCACTCACCTGCAACAAGACAATTGTCATGCTCACAAAGGCAGTTCACAGGCTTGGGCTCAACATGCAGTATACAGAAGTACATCAGCATGAAGTTAGACAGGCCTGCTCACAGTGTGAACAGGCAGGCTGCATCTACCATCAGCAAAAGTGAAGAGGCTTACCGGAAGAACCGTGACACCTGCACTGACAGTGAGTCTGTTGCAGAACGCTACATCGTCCTCGCTGCTTCCTTCTGGCAGCAGTGGCCTGCAACCCCATCCTCAGTCATCACAGAAAGCTGGTCCATTGTCATGGCAACAAGTCAGGCACATGCGTCACTGATTGTCTGACAGACAATACTGATATGGCAGCACACCCACAGCTGTTGATACACAGCATTTTCGATTCAGGTAGAGTCATGAGCAGAGCCAGTCCAATGACCTGAAGTCAGCCATCAAAAAGTATGAGCCCTGTGCTGGAAGAATGCTGAACCCAATCTTCTGCAGCCTGCCTGCCAAGTATTTTCGCTTTTGTTCCAGGGAATGTCCCAAAGACCTGAACAACAGGGACAGTAGACTTTGCCAACTAGCGTCAGAATCTGTTTCATGCGCAAAGTGAGTCCCACATCAAGAAGACCTGTTGGTCGGCCTGCAAGGATGTCAGCATTTGCTGAAGTGGACGCACAGCCGATACAGTGCCAACATATGAGAACAAGCATCACAGAGCATTCTGGTCTGCTCTTACGTGAAGAAGGATGACTCGTTGTCAAGACCATGGGCAACAGCGCGCTGCAGGTTGGATGGGACTGTGAAGACTAAGAATTGATGGGCCTTTGCAATGGCATTGATGAGGACTGGTGGCCCTGTCACCCACCCAATCTGCGCAGAATCATACAGCGTCAGGATCGCAATATCACATTGCCGACAAGTACTGGCAGCACAGCTGAGAGCCACAGACCACCAAGACATGTTATATTGGCAGCATGTACTTAGCGTGCCTCTGCATGTAGCAGAAGCTTGCAGGTGATGAGCGTTGAGCAGCAGTTTGGCTGTTTCTGTAAAAGCATGTTGGTGTTAGAAGGGGCAAAAGGCACGAATCTGCAGGAACGCCTACCTTCCAAGATGTGAACGAAAAGGTTTTGCCAGCTGATCCTATTCTGATGCTACGTTCCTGCATACCTTCAAGGCTGCGCAGACTAATATGCTGAGAGCCCTCGAACACTAGATGCTCATACACCTGTTGGCAGAAGGACACACAACACTGCCGTCAGCATTTTTTGTGCCAGACATACAACATAGCACAGCTGATGGAGGCAGGTGATGCAGCTTCTGAGCAAGTGTACCTCATCCAGCAGTGCATACGTATTATGTTGTATACATAGGCCTGCAATGAATTGTAAGTCGTGCTTTGAGAAGATCTTCCCAGTGGGATTGTGCGGCGTGTTGACGACAATAAGCTTTGTCTTGGGTGAGAATGCCTGCTGCAACTCATCTCTGTTCACACTCCAATCTTGAGGGTTCAGCTTGACAGCCTTGACTTGTCCTCCAGCCCTCTTGGCCATACTACCATAACAGTCATACATAGGGTCAAAGATAATCACCTGCAGTATATTTGGGAGAGCAGCGTCGTTTCACCCGCACATTCAAACTGCATATACACCAGGTGCACAATACCTCGTCGCCTTCGTTTAAGATCCCGAGGAAAGAGGCTGCAATAGCTTCTGTTGCTCCCACGGTGACCAAAGTTTCTGAACCCCACTGAACATCAATTCCGCAGTACGTTCGGCTGTGTCGAGCTACGGCCTGACGCAGCTCAGAACACCAAACATGGGAGGATATTGATTGTGGTGCTCCATTGTCGCTGCTCCAACAAGTTTCTTCATTTGCTCGGGACCGTCTTCGTCAGGAAAGCTTGCCCTAAGTTGATGGTCTTGTGCTTGATAGCTAAGTTCGTCATGACGGTGAAAATCGTTGTTGGCAAACCGGTGAAAAGGTCGTTCAACGGCTTAGGTTCGATGGAGCTCGCGTGAAGGTGACCATTGACTGCCATGGCTCTGAACCACTGCTCGCGACGCAGGTGGAAAGTGCCTAATCTGTGTCTCGGGTCCAGGCGCCAGCCACAACTAATGCGAGGTGAACTGAGCCTCAGCCGAAGCGGGGCACCGAGCATCACGGCCGCAAACAGTGTCATGATATGGGTTTCTGTGTGATCACTGATGTAGCACGTGAGCTTAGTCACAATGACAGTGTTGCACGTGAACTTAGTCACAGAAGCCTCTAGTTTGGCTGGGTTGGACCCCTCTGCCACACTGTCTGTCTGGACAACCTTACCGATGCCTTTCAGGGGGGTGCTTGCAATATGGCTAGCTCATTGGCAGCATGTTAGGTTTTCAGATGCCTGGCGTGCATGATGTGGTGCCCCTGTTAGATGTAGGTGGTGTTGTGGAGGCATTGACTGAACGCTTGCAAAGTACAGGATCTGGCGGTCTGTAATGTCCTCGTGCAGCCCCCACTCAGAGTGTTGTTCCATGCACATACGGCAGTGGTCCAAGCCTTTCAGCCCACGTAGGAGGTATTGTCAGCTGGAAGGCGCATGCAGCGATTTTTGCAGTTTAGGCTGGGCTGTCATGGCTTACCGGTTGTTACTGGCCGTTTGGCTGGTGCTGGCCATGTGGACAGGGCTAACAGGGTTTGTTTGCCTTGCAACAGTGTGCTGTTGGCAATGAGAAGCATATGATTTTTGAGTGTGCTGCCCTGGCTCCCTTGAGGCAGCAGCATGCAGACCTGTTCACGCCTTGCACTGGCACCATGCGCTCCTTTCCTAGTCTTGAACTATGTCATAGACTGTTTCAACTTCATGAATATATGACATTATTGCCATGATTGGCACAAGTGATCCGTCTTGTTGGCTGGCCGAAGCTTGTGAAACTCTTCTTCTTCTTGTATACACTTTGGACAATAGTGGTGCGAGATAGTATACAACAATCCAAAACAATCAACAACTAAGCTTGAGCTCATAAATTGTGCCTGTCAAATCCCTGCTGACTCTTTCAAGCCCCTCCACATTGACTTTGGAATGCAGCAAGGACAAACGCTTCACTGGCATTCCTTCCACAAACACTTCTCTTACAACACTGGCAGCCCCGACGCTGCCTTTCATCATCTGCATCTGTTCTGAAACATCCAGTTGCTCCTGCATTCAAGAAACTCCACCAGTCAAAAAAACTTCCAACATGATGATCGCATCCAATTGTCTAAAGCCATTCATGCCTGCAGACTTTCCAACATTTGACAGTTTGGTTGCCTGCAGACCGGGCAACACTGTAGTCTATCATCACTGAAGCACAGTGCCACAGTACCACACCCAACCTCGACAAACATGGTCCAGCCTGTGAGAACTCTAACGGTAGCTGCATTGCAGCGCCGTGGTTCATGTCCCAAGTGCACGGCTGACTTTGCATATTGGTAGATGCACTGAGCTCACACCTGATAGAAGCTGTAAATGCTATGTAGAAGCTGTTGTCGGGTGCAGCCATGAGGGGACACTGGCAAACTGCGGCTGCCATGGCCACAGACCCCCAAGCTATCAAGAGGCATGAGCAGTGTCAAGGCAGGTGCCTGCATGTGAAGAGCAGTTGTAGATAACAGTGATAATTATGCTAGTTACGGCAAGTCCTGGCTTGTAATGAGCTGAACACCTGCAGAACACAGGTGAGGTGCCTACTTTGCTGACAAGTTGCCAGACCACAAGCATCAGTCATGTGTTTGGGCTGATAGGCCTCAATTGCATGGGGCCATGACATATTGCAGGTGACCTCTCTTGGGGATTGTTCAGAAACTGCAGCCTCAGATTCCAGCCAATACAGTGACAATTTACACGTGAGCATTGTACATCTACTAGGCTTCATTGGTTGCCTTGCAGGCAGCGCAGCAACTTGCAGATGCTGAATACTTAAAGCACCTGGATCCAGCAACTAGAAAATGTTAACAAGCCCATGTCCCTCTTGTGGTGTACGCTGAACATTCCTCATATGGTCAAACATCCAAGCACTACATGTGCTAGGCTCAAGCTAGGTGGGTTGATGGTACTAACGCTAACTGCACACAATGCAGGCACTAGGCTAGGCATGACAAGCTCCATGCTAGATGTGCATAAAAGCGTCTCGTGACTTGATACGCCAAGCAGCATGCTTACCTTGTACACCACTTCACGCCAGTCCTCTTCCTGCAGATGACGGCCGTCTTGCTGCACCAGGGGTGCTTCTTGTGCTGCACAACTTGTGCCACACATAGACTCAATCTCTTGCAGTTCAGCTTGGCATGCCTCCTGTGTTGCACTGAGCTGGGGATGGCACTCTGCCATCTCCACATCTCCAGCATCTGTACTGATGCTGCAGTCAAGCCATGCACTTGTAAGAGCTATGCATTCATAATAGCTATGCACTTTTTTCAGCTACACATTTGTAAGAGCTATGCATCTGTAACAGCTCAGCATTTGTAACAGCTATGCGTTTGTAACAGCTATGCATTTCTCAATGACAAATGTCTGACAACATATCAGACTTGAGCAGTTTCCAGGAGCCCTCTGACTGTGTGCTGCACGCCGCACTGGACTCACAGATGCACCTCAACCTCATCATGTCACACTTCATTGCTAGATGAACTTGTCTGCTTGCCAATGGCTGTTTTGTTAATTGTCTCTGACCCATCCTAGCTGCCGCAAAGCAGTAACCAGGCAAAGTGTAGGGTCTGCCAATGATAACAGTTCCAATTGCAGTAACAGTGTCAGCAGGCTGGCGTCAACATATGTGAAGAGAAGAACTATTTTACAAGCTTGACAACCATGCTGAATTGTGCTGACATCAGCATATGCATAGTGGCTCATGACATGTGGGCATAGAGTTTGCATGCACCATACCTAGCACCTTGCACATCAGCAAAGGGTGCAGCAGCATGCAGGGTATCCAGGCGGGCCTGCTCGGGGGGGTCGCTGACACACCACACCACTTCATCTATCATTGTCTGCGGGGTTTGGAGCGCTTGCTGCGCAGACCCTGGATTGCAGCAGACACACACATACACTCTGTCCTAGTCCAAGCAAAGACAAAGCCACTGTGCATGACAAGAGGTGCCTATAGCCTGACTTGTTTGGCACTCGAGCGGCTGTACAATGCCATGTGGGCTTTACCCTATGTGTCTTGACAGTGTTTGTTGACGCCTGTTACCCTTGCTGGCTTGGACAATTGCAGAACACAGACAGAAACTCTTGATGTGGGAATGATGCCAGAACACCAAGATTGCTCTGTTTTGCGGAGCTTGGTTGGTAAGATGCCTGAAATGATGAGATGCAACATGTTGTACAGAGTGCAAAGCATGTCAACAAAAAACAGACAAGGCAAATGCAGAGGGTTTTGGTGACCCAAACTTCCTGACTACAATGCAGCACGATGGTGGGCTCCTTGCTCCCTGCTCACCTCCGCATGAGTGCAATGGTGAGAGCGCATGTAAATGGCAACAGCGCGTGACAGCTTGACGAGTGAGGGTGCACATAAATGGCAAAGGGCTTTAGTAGGCAGGCAGGCGAGCAGGCAAGGGTGTCTTACCCCATTGCTGCAGGGCCTCTCGCTCCTGCAGCTGCTGAACAAAGCTCTGCCTGGCTTGACGGTCAGACAGGTCCCGGGGCACACTTCCGCCGCACAGTAAGGCACCTGGGTCGTTCCAGGCAGGCCGGTCTGCGGCGGAAGTTGAAGCAGGTTGAGCAGGGGTGGGCAGGTGGCGTGAGGCGTCCAGGGACATGTGCAGGCAGCGGTCGGGGGTGCCCTGGGCCAGAGACCGCAGCAGCCAGGGAGGAGATACAATACTCAGACCTGTGGCACATGCACCTGGTGTAGTCAGTCATGTGGACAAAGCCGTTACTTCCACTTTTTGGTTTCCTTTGGGGTCATGGCAGCTTGGAACAGAGAACGGTTAGCGCTGGTGACTGGCTTGCTTGGGCAAGCATCACACAGGAGCAAAGAAAATGCTGACAAGCTGCAGCATGAATGAGAGTGCCTTGTATGTGTTCTGACGCCAGCAGGCAAGGAAAATAGCTTAGTGCCACCGTGATATGCAGGAATGCAACAGGCTGCCTGGTGGCAGAAGCAATTGGGCAAAGGAACCTGTATAAATAGGGGATCTTGTACCTTGCAGACTACTTGTGTTGATTTTAGCTCTCACAAGCTTGCTCTGGAGACACCGTGCGCAGGAGACAGTCAAACCTCAGCCGCAGTGTCTCAGGCAGATGACTTGGGCAAAATTGCAACGTAGACCAGCCGGTTTGACTTACCCATGGTAAGCCATTTCACAGCTGTTTGGGGATGACACACCACATGGGTGGCACCTGTGCCCAGATAAGAGCCTGCCATGACTTGTCCGCCGCCGGCCTTGACAGCTTCAGACATCCTGGAAAGATCACAGGGCCTTCATCAAGATGCAGGAATGGCTATTCTATGCACACTTGTCAGCACACTGGAGCTGACATCATGTTGTTACCACATACCAGCGCTCACATGAGGATACATGCATGAACGAAGCATTCAATCTGACACGCCTGCCGGGGCTTTTCACCAACAACAAGTCTAGCTGCAGACGCTTGCAGCAGGGAACTGTTCCTGTGCTTCTCCTCTTGTGACAGCTCTGGGTCCAGTATGACTTTCATGTGAGCAAAAACTCCTTGAGGAAGAGCAGAGGGGTCAGCCTGCATGACCTGGGCACAGCTAGTCGCCGGGGTGACCATTGCCGGACTGCCCACAAATTCGGTCATGCGTTCACTGCAGGGGTCTGACACATCAAGCCCTACTTCTGTGGCACCCCGCCATTGCTGAGCTTCATGCATGACCAGTGGTCCTGCTTCAGGTGCAGCAGCAGCAGCATTACAACCAGCAGTGGCCTTCTTGTTGCAGCCCTGACTGACTTGGCATGCTGCAGCAGCCGCCTTGACTGGGGATCGAAACAGCACCTTCTCGAGGCTGCTGGACTTGTCTGGTGGGGTGAGGCTGAGCCGCTCTGCCTCCAGTCTGAACCTGGTGGGCTTGGGGGTGAACCCCTTCTTTAGGGGGGTAGGCTTCCCCAGACGATGCTGCACTGGGCTTATAGGCACCTGCTCATGATGCGCTCTCAGAGGAACAGCAGCAGCTGCAGCAGCAGCAGCAGCAGAAGCAGCTGAGGCAGTAGCAGCAGGCAGAGAGCGTGGCAAAGCTGCCGTGGGCGGCTGTGCTTTGGGTGCACTCAGCTGGATTGGTGCAGCGACAGACGCATACCCGGATGGGAGCCTGTTGGCAGCAGCAGGGGTAGCTGCATGGGACTGGGTACAATGGCTGCGGCGCTTAGGACTGGTGCCTGAGCCATACTGTGTGCCGCTGTGTACCGGCTCCAGCAGCTGTATGCATCTGGCACTGTTGGGCTGGGGCCTCAGTTGGCTGGGACCTGCTGCTGCTATTGCCGATGCTGCATGGGAGGTGGCGGCAGCAGCGCCAGTGATGTGGGTGCCAGCCTGCTTGGATCGCTTGGAAGCCGGTGCAGCTTGGAAGTCTGCAATTGGCTTGGGCTGAATGCTGTTGGTTGCTCGGGAGGCAAAGGGGAACCGCTGATCCTGCTGCCTGCTAGCCTTTGATGATGCCTTGCTTTGGGCATTGTCATTGCGGCCTTGAGACAGAGCCCGCAGCTTTGCAACTAGGCTCTCGGCGTCAGTGGAGAGGTCAGCGGCATGATCTCCTGGTCTTTTGTTTGCCCATATATCAGAAGTGGTTGTTGGACCAGGTGCTGGCTTACAGGGGGCATGGAAATCAGCGGTGGGCTGTGCTGAGGGTGCCAAGCTTGCTTCTGCAGGTCTGACAGCAGCTGTGCTGGCAGTGGGAGCTGGCCTTTTGCTGTGGATCGGAATTTGCTGACTTGCAGCAGCAGAGTGCTGCCTCGCCACATCACTGTGGCCAACAAGTGCATGAGCGCTGACAGTGAAAGGCCCCGACTCAGAGGGGTGGCAACGCTTGGAGGCAGCAGCACCAGCAGCAGTGTTAGGAGCTAAGCCTGATGCTGCAGCAACTGGGGCCAGGCGCTGTGACTCCTGCTGCTTCTGCCAAGCCCAGTCTATTGCATCTGCCTGCATGGCATGTAACCTGCCTGCAAGCTTGCTGGTATCCGCACCATGTGTCCCAGTACTCATTGCGCTGCTGCTGCTGCCTTGATGGACTGAGACCAGAGGTTTCTGTGTCTGTGCATGAATGCTGCCGCTGGACATCATTTCTGTTGATGCTGTTTTCCTGCATAGATTGCCAGCCTGCATGTGGACTTCCAGCGTGTCGACATTGTCCCTGTCTACTGTCGGAACAGTTGCACACATGCTTGGAGGCTTGGAAACCATTGACCACGGCTGCTTTAAGCATGCGGACTGCTGTGGGACTCGGGTTGACGGCGCTGCAAGAGTGTGCTTAGCATGAGGGCCTGTCTGCCAGAGAGAAGCTGCAGGGGCGGCGGGCTTGTTGCTTGCAGCTTCCTCTTGTGGCTTATCAACACCCACTGCTTGTTGCTGTACCCGAGACTCTGCATGCTTGTGCCGCTTGCTGGCCTGCTTTGGAGCTGAGCGATTTGTGATGTTGGAGTGGACCTCAGTGTCTAGAGCACACCTCTGCAAGAAGCAATCATCGGAGCTCAATTGAGGCAAACATATATAGGAACTCAAGCAACAGCACTTCAGCAAGAGCTGGCCTTGCCTTGCACTTGCCTTGCTGGCTACAAACAGTGTACTTTCCATTTCTAATAAAGCTGCCATAGGCACGGTTGGTGTTGCTACTTCCTGAAGTCTTTGTTGGATCAAGCTGACGTCCTGTAGTATGTCATAAATATTGACTACAGGTGGATGCATGCACACATAACCTTCAGCATGCATGCATCACTCACTTCATGTCTTGGGGGCTGCACTGCAAAAGCATCTCGTCAACCTGTCTGTGCTGAGTTGCACACGCCATCAGCCAGTCATACCGCACAGCTCGGGCATGCCACTTGTCTCGATTAATACTAGCTAGATACACCTTCAGCTGACTGGCATCGTTCTGCTCCGCAGACACAATCAAATGAGTGCATCTCTTGCTAAAATTGGTGAGTACCTGCAGTATGCTCACAGTGTGTATGCAGAGCAGACAAGTTTGGCAAGCATGCCAAGCGTCAAGAGCACAATACAGCAGAGAGGCGATTTGAGGATCGTACTGACAGCGCAGTTAGACAGCCTTTGCAAACCACATACCTGCCACCTGCAGCCTCAACTACATTCCGGACTTGCTTCCGTTGATCTTTATTGAGGCAGTCACGGTCAGGTGCAAGCCTTCAGCCCAGTCGCTCTGTGGTAAAGCTATGCATGCAGCTCGACCAAAGCTGACACTGCCGGTGTCACAAGTCAATTTGGCAAGCGCGCTTTGACTAGAATCCTGTGATATACAGCTCCGCTTTGCAAGCGCGTCAGCACAGCCGTCTTGCGGGTTATTGTAGCAGGTTGATGAACCTCGACCTAAGTTTGATGTTTGGACTATGGTTTGACTTTTGACAGTACCAGAAGTAGCTTGGTTACCGGTACACCCAGCTTGTTAGCCCTCACACCGGCGTGTCACTTGCCTTCCCAGTGCTGTATCTGAATGTGAAATCAATGCCTGCTGAATGCTGCTCAGTATCCTCTGTACCTTGCATGTCAGAGATCTATGGCATGTCAACGCTTGAAACGGCGAGTCGGTCTTGATCTTTGACCAGAAGGTATGGACTGTACTCTGAGGCTGGTTCAATCTCTGTCTTCATCGGCAGGATTTGGACGTGGATGTGCAGGAAGCAAGGGTTCTTCAAGCAACAGCTTGCTTGAGTTGAAGCCGGGGTCTTGCTGCTTGTTACACTGCTGCAGCTCATCATTTGAAACTAGATCGTGTTACTTGATTGTCAGGCTACAACTTGAAAGTTTGTCATTCATATGTTGTTTTGCTGTTTGCAAGCAGATAGTGTTTATACTGCCACGCGTGGCCTTTGAGGTGGCATCTTGCAAAGGACCAGCCATGTATTTGGCTGATTGCCCCTGCGAGTTCTAATTACGGTCAATGACATAGTTTAGGGATGCAGTGCTGTAGCCAATTTGTGTGTGCTGAATGCGTGGGTAGACAGCAGCATCTGTATAAGTCTTGGTGTCCAATTTGCAGACATATATGTTGCTGAGGTACCATACCATATGGTACACGCTGGGTCGGGTCTTTGCTGATCATGAGTGACAGCAAACTGGATGCTGTTGATCCACTCATCAGGATAGGCACTTGCCGCTTTGCAAATTACCACTTCTTCAGAGACTAGGGTTGAATTGCTAAGTTGATGTGTGTGAACATCACATTGCACAATTGTAGACATGACATGAGTTGGATGTCAGATCTTACACGACCATGAAAAATGACAGCCGCGGCTCAACTCAGATTAAATGTCAAACCGTATTTGTAGAGTATTTGACGTATTCAACACGGGTGCAAGGCAATGACGAGCTTGATGAGCAAGCCAAACACTCATTCTGTCCTTCGACAGTGCATCTACTGTGGCATTTGGTCTCGGAGCATGCAGCTCTCAGCAGACCGCATAGAGCAACTTCTCCCAGCACTTCCGAAGCGTCGGCAAAGTACATCTTGCGCCATAGTGCTGCGTACTGGCCGGAATACATATTGCAGGACTTGCGACCCTGCCATTGTCGTGTAGCAACGTGTAGGGCAAGTCGCCGATCACTGATCGACTGTTGAGTAGCGTCGCTAAGGTTGGTAACGACGTCTGCCCTTATTCGAGCAATTTGTTGACGCACAGGACTTCGATGTAACAGATCGACGACGAACGTCCTCTCACGGAAGTTAGGTCAAAAAGGCCCCCAACATGGTTACAAGCAAATATGAAAGGCAGGCTTAAACAGGAGATGCACAAACAGCTTCTGAAGACAGAAGGCTTTGAGCTTGCTCAAGACAAGCTCGTTAGTTCGGCAGTTGCTGCTCAATTCTTTGGACATGCTGGTCTGCCTGCAGCAACAGATAGCCTTGCATATGAGCCTGTACAGCGCATACTTGCGGTCAGTCTGGCTAACAGTACAGCTCTCAACACCAATGCAGCTTGTATGAAGGCGCAGAGTACTCACCTCAAGTGAAACCTGCAGATTGCCACCTCTGACGGACGAGTTAAATTTGTTGGCCAAGATGGTGTTGAGTGCACAGCAAGCAGTGCATCTCAGGTCAGCCACCAGATACTTGCAGTTCCTGCCAAAGAAGGGGCACTGCTACGTGTCACAGAGGTATTGCTAAGGCATCATTTCATGCTTGTTGCAACATGTATCAGTTCTGCCTTCCCCCAAAACAGACTTGTCATCACACCAGCATTGTAGTAGCTATGGCGCTCCATCTGTTTCAGCTCAGCAGCAAGTTTGTGAAGCTCTGCCTGACATTGCTTTGTCCCCGATGCACGGCAGGATGCGATTTGCAGCTATGGAGCCTGAGTGATGGCCACCTGCTAGGAAAGCATACCCTTTGCTGACCCTGTCACCTCAGTTGCAATCATGCATTATGAGCCCTTCATCCTGCTGGGCTGTGCCAGCGGCAATGTGCAGGTTGTCAGCATGCTGGACAGCTCAGGCTCTACTGCTGTTGGAGCAGCACCTGTCCACACTCTAGAGCTGCAGCCCTTCCAAGGTGTTTTCCGTGCCCTTCCATCATAAACATTGACAGCAATGCTTGTACTTTGACACCTCCCACCTCGTATTGAGCTAGGTGTATGGAATGCAAATTTCTTCTGTCCAGAGGAACTGTTCTGAGCAGCCTTGTAATACCCTGACATCTGAGCTTAACATACCATATCATATATGGCTTGAGATACTGCAACTGTACTTGCGTATCATGTTTCTTGCTGTATTCCTGCTGGTGGCAACACTGGCACCCCGTCAATTTTACAGCAAGTATCTCCCTGCTGATACGTTGCACTGCAGTTGATGCTGAGGAGATGAAAGGGCAGGGGGCTGTCACATGTCTCACGACTCGATCGCATGCTGGCCGGCACCGCATGCTGGTTCTGCATCAGGACACTGGCGTCACCATCTGGGACCTGAGGTCAGGGGTCCGGCGTTTCTTCTAGCACCTTGCCCTTTTGCATGCGCATGCTGCAGTGATAAGCAGGCACCAATGTATCCCATGTCACCTTCACAAAGACTGTTGTGTCCAGCAGCACAACTAGCTCACCAACCCAACTCCTGAGCATCCGCCTTGCCTTGGCCACATGCTGCTGACAGGGCCACACGGCTAGTGCTATGCTATTTTCATAACATCAGCATACCATGCAGCTTTATGTTTTGGGTAATGTTGTCCACGATGTTGCCCCGCGTGCTGTTCTCCTACCAAATTCTACTGGTGATGAAAGCATGAAAAGTTATACAAGTACATCATTGTACAGTGTACAAAGCCTTGCTTGTCTGTGCATGCCAAATGCACATAGCAGCACAAAGGTCATGACAGCCAACACTGCACTCTCACTATCACACAGTTCCCACCCCGAAACTTGAGAAGCAGTCCAGCAGCCATGCTATGGTGATGCACCGCATTGTCGTACAGCCTCAAACGGACTACAGTCACATGATCCTCCCAGTCAACATCAAAGCAGCGACATCAGGTAACATGCGAAAGGGGTGCAGGTATGAGAGCCCTGTGGTGCTGGCAAGGAATGAGACTGCAGAGGAGCTGGCAGGCTTGGTGGGAGCCAAGGCCACATGTGCCTGCTGGATTGGCAGCCAAGGCATCTGTTTTGCCCTGGGCTACTCAACTGGTGACATTTGTGTGTGGGGCCTACCAGGACCCGTGCAGCAAGGTACACACACACAGGCTGTGCAGTGCCATGCACAGCTGAGATAGTGTTGCTTGCACTCTAGAATGCATTGTTCCTATGATATTGATTGTGCATCCTTGGTATGTGTCATTACTATGAGTACTAATATGAATGTTAAGCATTGCTGACATTCATCAGCTCGTACTGGCATGGCCGCTGTTGAGACATACACTGCAGCAGTAAGCAATACTCCGCTTTGCACATGTGGCAGGGTTTTGACTTTTCCAACATGTGAAGCCAAGGCTACAGCACCTCTGCATGCACACACATTGATAGCAGCAAGACTTGATCAACCTGACACCTGGTTCACTGCGAGCACTCCACCGCATGCTCTGTCTCTGACATGAGTCACACGGGCTGAACAGCTTGGGACTGTCCAGGTTCTCAGCTGCAGGCACTGCTTGTCGTCAGGATGCAGTGCAAGCTGATTTGGAAGCTGTTGCATAGGGGCTCCCATGAACCAGCCTTTGGAGGCAGTCTTGTGGGCAAAGTGAGGGTGACACCAGAGGGGGAGCTGGCAGAGGCAGTAGGACAGCTGACATATGTGCCTGGCAGCGCTACTGATTGTCCCAACAACCTGCTTGTGCTGGGAGGGCAGGTCCTGGAGATGCCTCCAGCCCTCACCATTATGCCCCTCCACTGCCTGTCCAATAATGCCTCACACCAGGTCCATTCTTACTCTTGGTATCATGATGTATTTTGACTGATGCGCACAATGTAGCATGCGATGTCACAAAGTTCTTGAGGTGAGTGCTAAGCAGCATCAATGATGACCAGTCTGACTTTGTTGTCCTTCATGCTACATGCTACGTCTGCTAAGACTCCAAATAACAGGCACTCTTTGAACCCCCCTTTTCCCCTCCCCTGCCCCCCAAATGCTTACCTAACTGCCTATCTCATGCGACATTGCACGTCGGTGTGCATCTTCTTTATACTCCCCCTCTCACTTCCTCCTTTAGGGCCATGCCGGCCCTGCAAGGGCCGGCCTTCACCACCCTATGTAGATTGGCATAACTGTCATAGTGTTGGCCTCTGTGTTTGTACCTGTCAAGTGTTGACAGGCATTGCACCAGCTTTGCTGCTGCGCATCGCGCTATGACGCTGCCAAGGCACTACTGAGAGCAACATGACTACATGTCAACAAGATAGTGACACAGCTGTGGAGCAATGCTCATTAGCTTGAGTACTTGTCCGTGGTGTACTCATGCTGCATTATCATCTACCTTGCACAATCATTGGCACCATTGACTGCAGCATGGCCTGCAATCAATGATTTGGTAACATAGTAGTCAGGAGATGTCAATTGAATTGGTTTCACTCACATCTTGACATGACGTTAGCACTGCCAACAGCACATTGATGGCCACATGACCACATGCCAATGACATGATCAGATGGTAATTTGAACCATGCCGACGATGGCTTGGTTGGTGCATGCAGGAGCACGGCTGGCAGCTCCTTCCAGCCTCACAGCATCCCCTGGTTTGGGGCGGTCCAGGGCTGGGCCCTTGTCCCCCCTGAGGCCTCAATCAACGAGTTTGACGACCCCACAGCCATCATGGTGTTGACGGAAGGGGGTCAGCTCATGGTGCACGACCTCAAGACCTTCCAGCCTGTGCCCCTCAGCCTGCCATTCAAGAGCTACAGGCGGTCACCCACTGCTGCATGTGCGCCTCGGCTACTGAAGCAGATCCTGGTGGAGGCTTGCAGACGGCATACAAGCTGCACAGTGTCACCTTGGAGCGGCTGCAGGTAAGACCTCAGCTACATGCTCTGAGAGTCCATGTGAAGCAGTGCAAGGTTGCTGGGAGCAGACCAGCTTGGAGCGGCATTCTCTGGAAGTTCATGTGGAGTGGTGAAAGCTTGCCTCAGAACAGACTAGCCCTGGAGGCAACATGTTGTAGCTGCATGTACCCAAGGTCGTGCTGTGCTGGCAAGCAAGATGGAAATGGATGCCCGGATGAGTTGAGATGATGAAAAATGATGCACAAAACATGTTGACAGTAAGTCTGTGTATGTCCTTGCAACATTGGATATACATGCGGTGCTATGTATGCTGCAGCATGGAACATGCTGAGGTGCGTCAACAGCAACAGATGTCCACTTCAGGGTACTAAGCAAGATCCAGGATCTAGGGTTTAGGGTGTAGGATAGCCAGGCGAGACAGCAGCAGTGCAAACGCACCACTGAGCAGTGCACATTTCCTTGCAGGCAGTGAAGGAGCAAATGCCAGGTGTGACCAGCGCAGCTGGCACCGCCAGCAAGTGGAGGTGGGTCTTCTCGGGGGGTGGCAAGCCTACAGCCAGGCAGGCCCCCCTGGGCGGCAGCGACCTGTACTTCACTGGTCATGAGGATGGTCGGGTGCGTGTGTGGGATGTCACTGCAATGTGCCTGGCCTACTAGCCACAGTGCCGTTTGATAGTGGTGGGCCAGGAGTGCGTCTGCGCCCTGTCTCCTGCTTCAGGTGCGAGGACTTTCGTGGCTGCTACTGGTCAAGGCTGTTGCTGCAGGCTTGGGGGCTTATCAGATGGGGGGGAATGGCAAAGGCAGCTCGACCACAAGCTTGTATGAGTTTCTGCCTAGCGGTGTTGGGTTTTTGGTGCTTGGGTGAGCAAGGTCATTACATTGGTGAATGCTGAGTTGAGCAGCTTCCTGGGTGTGTCAGTACTTTGTTGTCATGCCCTACTACTGCGCACAGCTTGAGATGTCAGCTTTCAAGATTTACCCAGGTCGTGTTGTGGCCCAGCATACAGTGCTTGCAATTACATCACGCTTTGCTCCTTTTGCCCTGAAAATTTCTTCTCTGACCTCTTGCTGTGTCTGCTTCTGACCTCATAGTACCTCTCTTGTGTACGATGCAATGGCCCCTCCACTCAGTCCATGCTGTATCTCTGTCCTTGAGCATGTCACAGCTTGTTATGTGTGCTTGCAGGCTACATGGCTGGCAGCTTGTGTGATGTTCTTTTGCACAATCTTCTATCTGTGGCTGCTGCTGCTGGAGCAAGCTCAGCATGAGCCCAGCCTGAGGCTTATCGGCGCCCTGACTGCACAGATACCTTATGATTTCATCAGTGATCTCTAGGCGCATGGCTGCGCTTTCAAACCCTCAACACTTGCACATGCCTGCCTTGCAACAGCAACTG
>JAYKYS010000227.1:0-53600 GCA_036924285.1 Asterella californica | reverse complement strand
AGGCCAGTCAGCCATGTAGAGCTGCAACATGCCTTTAATGACATCAGATTGAGGCCGGTCAGCCATGTAGTGTTGGAACTGCCTGAGCATGTTCTTGCAGCACATACACAGCCCAGCCCAAATCCTGTGCAGCTGCATATGACCACTCCACTCCCAGTGACATTGCCTGAGTGTCCGCTGCCAGCAGATTCCAACAAGCTTGTTCAGGTCTGCTTGCCAAGCCCTAGCAGCATCTTGTTCCCAGAGCTGTGCTTGAACAACACATGGGAGAGTTTGAATCTTTCTCCACCAACCCCTTGCAGCTGAAAAGGAAGGGTACAGCACACAGCATTAGGACATGGCAGAACACTCAGAAGCATGTCTATCTGTTTCTTGCACACTGTTGCCACTACCACCAGGTCTCACAGCCCACTCTGCAGCTTTTCCTCTCCATTCCGCTCATTGCTGAGTGTGTCAGCTTGCACATGGCAGCTGCCCACAGTCACCTGTACATCAAGAACTTCCTGAGCTGTGCTAAGCATGTGCTGAGGTGGTGGCAGTCAAAGCCTGGAGGTCAGCACCCCAGCTTTGTGCAGGGCCTGGAGAGGCTGCAGTCACTTGGACTTTCAGGTCACATTGCACTGCCCAGTCACGCACTGCACTGCTCACAGCAACATCCTGGCTTGAGACTGATGTAGCGCTACTCAACCACAATACACAATGGCAGGGTTGGTCTTGCTATGCTGCTGAGTCTGCCTTGTCATTCAAAACTAGTAGTACTGTACTAGAGCTAGTAGTACTGTACTAGTCATCCATTTGTACAGACTTTGGCATGCAAATTGCAGGTGGCAGATCAGCTGCCCAGCCTTGGACTGATGAATCGGTTGCATGCTGATTCAGTTACACATGAAATATTTTACGTGAATGAATGTGGTTTTGAGAGATGAAATGAGTGTGGTTGACTGTGTGACCAGTTGCAGCAGTATGCTAGGGGAGGGGCATGACCATGTAGGGTAGCATACATGCAACATCATGCACGAAGCTTTGGGTGCCGATTTGGGGGTCGAGCTTTGCTGCTACGGGCCTGAGAATTCGCGGGGGCTTCCCCTATTTTTGGAATGTGCTCACGATTCTGAGCAGTTTGGGACTTGAATGGGCCGATTTGATGCAGTATTGTAGAAGTTATGGTCATTTGAAGGTTGGGGGGTGGTAGTGTGCTCGGGAAAACGTTGTGTTGGCGCTGCCGCCGGGTGGCTGCAGTAGCTGTGGTCACCATGGAATGTATTTAGAGCCAACCAGATCGTGAAACGGCCACACATGCGCCGAGATACATGGCTGACAGTGGTACATGCATGCCTTGTAACGCCAGTATCATGTTTGCAACTGCAGTTCTGCATCGTGCAAGAGCCTACAGCCATTCCCTGAACATGCAACAAGACAGGTTCACCAGTCTTGGCACACACTCAGAAAGCATTGCTTTGATGAATATAATTTTTGTGACAGTACTGTCACAAGTGTGTTCTGAATTGGTATTTTTCAAAGCATGCCAAACAGTCGGAACCCAACAGCAGAGCCTGGGGCAGCCGTGTTCGTTCAGCGCCTGTTGCCCAGCACCCTTTGTGAAAGAAGCCTCTTGTCAAGTGAGGTCACTTTACAAGGAAGTGGCTGTACTGCTGTTTTTGATGAATGTGACTTGTCATGTGCATATACCCATGGGGCACATTTCCCAGGATTCATGCACATCCGTTTCATGGAATCGGTTCAGGAGCCATGATGACACCTGACGACGTGGCTGCTGCTTGCAAAACAGAGTGCACCACCAAAACAATGTTGCAGCCCAGCTGCGCCAAAAAGTTGAGAGCAAAGCCGCGCAATCAAGTGGGGGAAATCAAGTTTTCTTGTGAGGTGACTGCAGTCTAAAGACACCATGAGGAGGGGTGCAGGCCAGAACAGCATCAGTACAGGCTCATAACATGCCACTGGGTGTGCACTGCAGCTGCAGAGTGTAGGAGCAGGACAGATTGACAGGTTCCTTGCATAGCGCGTGTTGAATAAACACATTCTGCTGGATGGGTGGTATTCCCTTGCACAAAGCACTGCAGCAGCATGCACAGGCATGCAAAGGCATGCACTGGCATGCACCAACATGCACCCAGCCTGCATCAGCCTTTTTCTGTGGCCATAGTCAGGGAAGGGCATGCTACCAAAGCCATGGCTGACTGGCCTGCCACACTGGACGCTTGAGGGCATACGGCTGGCGCCTGCTCAGGCTTCAGCCATTGTGCATGTTGATGCAGAGTCACGACAGCAGTTTCCGTGGCTTTCGCTGCAGCGAGCGGCTACCAGGCTGCTGCTCTTCGATCACATGGTGGTGGTCGGTGCAGACACGAATCAGCACAGGCACCCCCTGGACGGACTGCAACAGTTGCATCATCGACAGCTCACCTCTAGGTACGCCTGCCTCCACGGAACGAGAAGACAGCGTCTGCTGCTCGAGCCTGTACAAACCATAGTTGAACCTGCAGGCCTGCTGCTGGCAAGCATCCTGCCTGTGGACAGTGCTGCAGCAGGCCTCAGTACCATCACGGCATCTGCTGTGGGCCATAGCCCAGGCGTTTGCGACCGTGCCAGCGCTGAGGGACTGTGGGCAGCAAGTACAGTAATGTTAACAGTAGGTTAGTAATGGCAGGACAGGAATTGCCGCGCAGAAGAAGATCAACTGGACGCTCTTTGTCGTTGGCAACCTCAGCTGGCTTGCACTGATTTCGGTTGCGTTGCAGTGGCGTCCTTGCCTTGGAAACTTGTTGGACAGCATTTTCTACCAAGCTTGTGTCGCCCAGAGCCAGGGTGGGCAGCTCACTGTGAGAGCCAGGCCTCAAACCTTGGCTTATTTTAAAAACTTTGACAGCCGATCCACGCCGATAGAGGCCCTCCTCACGGTATGCTACCCTTACTCTTGTTTGAGACTAGCAGCTTCGTAAGCACACCTGAGCAAGGCACAGAAGGGCAGGTCGGCAACACGAAAGTGCAGGGCTGTTTGACTGACATCAGGTTGTCATCCTTTGCAGTCAGAGCCGGTGCATGGTGTCCGGCTGGTTCCAGAGCCTTCAGCATGCGTACTCGAGTTCATAGGTGTCTCCTGGCTACATTTCCTTGGTGCACGGGGCGGGCTGATTTGCCCAAGTTCCATCACCTGGCAATTTAGATCTATGTCACACCACCAAAGGTAGGCCTCACAGGGACACCTGCCCTTCTCTGTGCATGCTGCCAGTATCATTGGAGGGTCATGCCTGCTTTGCTGGGCTGGGCACTTCACTGCAGCACCAGCAAAGCCTTGCAGTAGATCTGGCTCTCGGAGGCAGTCCCATGCCTTGTGGCTCTGGGCTGGTCACAAGTCTTAGAATGCCTTGATCTGCTTGCATCTGCCTCTCTACATACATTACCCAGCTGCCTGAGCTTTGGCACCCTGAGTGCCCACAACCAATGTGAGTTTTGGCCTGTCATGTTGCTGCCTGTCTGGCTTCTTCTTTTTGCTTTCAAGATAGCTTGCTCACTCAGGATCCAAGGGCCCTGCTGCCTGGCTGACTTCTGCATGCAACTGTGCTGCCATCATTCCTCATCTGTGAAAAGTTTGGGCCTGTCAAGTTGAATCTTGTAGCTACAGATGCATGCCACCTCAGAAATAGCCTTTCTCCCTAAACCCTAAATATATAACTAGGACCAGTTTAAGATGCACTATGGGATTTAGAATTTTTCCAAACCCTAGGTGACATGTGCTGGGTGCCAAATCATGTTTCCACAACCCCAGACTCCTCACACTGCATGCTACAGCTGCTGAGAAGAGTGTATGACCCTAGTGTGGTCTGTGAGCTAGTCAAGGTCATGTCACAAACCCTGTCAGCAACCCTTTGCCCTGTACCTTTGGCCCACAGCTGTGCTCCAGTAGTCTTCTGAAGGCTGCAGCAAGACACTGTTGCTGGAGTCAGCTCATGTTGCTGGACTAACTGTACCAGAAAGTGAATCTATAACCCTGATTGCTATGTTCATGGTGGCATGCAGGGCCTGCCACTCAAACACAACAAGCTTCACAGCAGCTCATACCTGCTTGTGATATAGGCCTTGTCAATAGCTGCCTGGTGGCAAGTGACAGGTGGGGCTCTGCATGCCATCACCACTGCTGCATGCCATGCTCATCAGCTGCATTTCCCTTTGGTGTCTTGATTGCTGCCTTGGTGCATGCAGGGTCTGAGAGGCACACACAGAAACAAGCAGCTGTTGTGCTACTGTGCACAGGGCTTGAACAGGTTGAATCACCAGGGCTGCCTGGCTAGCAAGGTGAGACAATGTGTTGCAGCATGTTTTGCATCACCACTGCTGCATGCCATGCTCATCAGCTGCAATTTCCTTTGGTGTCTTGAATGCTGCCTTGGTTGCATGCAGGGTCTGAGAGTCACTCACACAACAAGCAGCTGTCCTGTCACTATGCACAGGGCTTGAACAGGTTGATTCAACAGAGCTGCCTGGGAAACAATCACAGACACTAGGTAACAGTCACAGAAACTGCAAGAACATCATAATATTGCTGCATGGACTGTGTTGGCTGTACAGCTTTAGCAAACACAGCAAGGTCAGCACCTGAATGTGGCACCATATGTGAGTGTACCTATTTGACATGGAGCAGCAATCTTGGACCAGAAACAGGTTTGCCTAACCAACAGGATGTCACCAAATAGGCTGACACAGCATGACCAGTGCAAACATCAGGCAACATCACAAGCAAGCAATGGTCATGTCTGACTGTGGCTTGGCAAACTTGACAGCACAAAACAGGCATAACTTATAACTTGACAACACAAAGCATCTAACACAGGTATGATTATGTCATAGTAACACAGCAGACTGCAACAGCTTTTGTCAGCAACAAGGCATATTGTCTGCTTCAGGACACATGTTGCTTTGCATTGTGCAATGTATCATGCACACCATGGTTTGCTGTGACTGTGATTTGCAAGCTGACACTGTGATTTGCAAGCTGACAGCACATGAGTCTATATCACAAAGCTGAACAACATGCACAAGGGGTGTGTTGACAGATGCTGACTGGCATTTGCATGTCAAGATCACACAGCTTCACATACTGCATGCATGGCAAAATATCTTGAAGTCAGCACAGGTATGCCACAAGTTGATTTCAGCTACAGAGTTGGAATAGATTGCATGGAGGACAGGTGGGGATGTAATGACTGATACTCAGACAACTGTTACATGTAAGCATGTCACAACATTCCTGGACACCATGATGCTTGCAAGAAGGAAGTTACTCAATCCCAGAACACACACATGAGACTGACACATCAGGACATGCATGCATTCATGTTGTCCTGAACAGTAACACAGAGACTGCACAAGGGGCAGCAAGTGGAAATGGGCATCACGTCAAGGCTGCTGCAACAGGTCACATCCAGAGCTCATACACATGTCACTATGACACGCAGCATCTCACAAATTGAATGTTGCTGCAGGCCAACCACACAGATCCTTGCTGACATTTGGAGCGCCCTCAATCTGGGCACAGAGTACTACCAAGGACACATTGCCAAAGCAACAGGTACAGATCCTGTGTCTCATCAACAGCTGCAATGGCACTTACCAGAGGGGCATGAGCAAGCTGAACATTGTCAATGACATGACACCCTCTAAGACACCACCACTGCATACTGACTTTGGCAGTACCACTAGTTCCACATCACAACTCCTGCACATTGATCCTGCACTGCCATTCTGCATAACTCAAGTTCACTGCTTGTGGGCATGACCTGTCCAGCATTCCAAGTCTGCACATTCACCTGCCAGTATTACATTTTTTGCATTGCACATTGTTTCTGCCAGCTCCGCATTACAAGTCTGCAGATTCATTCTGCCAGGTGACAAGCTTTGTTGTCATTATTGAGTTGGGTTTCACAATTCACAATTTGTGCTCTGGTATGTCTGCACACCATCTGCAAACACCTGCACATGCTTGCAACATCACTCTTGCAAACTGCTCTTGCAAGATATGTGTACAGCTGTGTTGAATGTGTTTGTGGCTGATGCAGGTTGAGCATGACAACAGACAGACCTGCCAAGTTCAGCTTTCAGCTGCTGCAGCTCAGCACCCCTTCCCCAGTCACTGTGTTGCTGGCTTGGATGCCAGCATGCCCAATGTCGTGATTGTCAGCCTGGCAGTATGCTGCAGTGCCCTCAAGCTCTGCAAAGTGCCAGCTGCTGTTCTCCATGCCTTTGATGACATCAAACTGAGGCCAGTCAGCCATGTAGAGCTGCAACATGCCTTTAATGACATCAGATTGAGGCCGGTCAGCCATGTAGTGTTGGAACTGCCTGAGCATGTTCTTGCAGCACATACACAGCCCAGCCCAAATCCTGTGCAGCTGCATATGACCACTCCACTCCCAGTGACATTGCCTGAGTGTCCGCTGCCAGCAGATTCCAACAAGCTTGTTCAGGTCTGCTTGCCAAGCCCTAGCAGCATCTTGTTCCCAGAGCTGTGCTTGAACAACACATGGGAGAGTTTGAATCTTTCTCCACCAACCCCTTGCAGCTGAAAAGGAAGGGTACAGCACACAGCATTAGGACATGGCAGAACACTCAGAAGCATGTCTATCTGTTTCTTGCACACTGTTGCCACTACCACCAGGTCTCACAGCCCACTCTGCAGCTTTTCCTCTCCATTCCGCTCATTGCTGAGTGTGTCAGCTTGCACATGGCAGCTGCCCACAGTCACCTGTACATCAAGAACTTCCTGAGCTGTGCTAAGCATGTGCTGAGGTGGTGGCAGTCAAAGCCTGGAGGTCAGCACCCCAGCTTTGTGCAGGGCCTGGAGAGGCTGCAGTCACTTGGACTTTCAGGTCACATTGCACTGCCCAGTCACGCACTGCACTGCTCACAGCAACATCCTGGCTTGAGACTGATGTAGCGCTACTCAACCACAATACACAATGGCAGGGTTGGTCTTGCTATGCTGCTGAGTCTGCCTTGTCATTCAAAACTAGTAGTACTGTACTAGAGCTAGTAGTACTGTACTAGTCATCCATTTGTACAGACTTTGGCATGCAAATTGCAGGTGGCAGATCAGCTGCCCAGCCTTGGACTGATGAATCGGTTGCATGCTGATTCAGTTACACATGAAATATTTTACATGAATGAATGTGGTTTTGAGAGATGAAATGAGTGTGGTTGACTGTGTGACCAGTTGCAGCAGTATGCTAGGGGAGGGGCATGACCATGTAGGGTAGCATACATGCAACATCATGCACGAAGCTTTGGGTGCCGATTTGGGGGTCGAGCTTTGCTGCTACGGGCCTGAGAATTCGCGGGGGCTTCCCCTATTTTTGGAATGTGCTCACGATTCTGAGCAGTTTGGGACTTGAATGGGCCGATTTGATGCAGTATTGTAGAAGTTATGGTCATTTGAAGGTTGGGGGGTGGTAGTGTGCTCGGGAAAACGTTGTGTTGGCGCTGCCGCCGGGTGGCTGCAGTAGCTGTGGTCACCATGGAATGTATTTAGAGCCAACCAGATCGTGAAACGGCCACACATGCGCCGAGATACATGGCTGACAGTGGTACATGCATGCCTTGTAACGCCAGTATCATGTTTGCAACTGCAGTTCTGCATCGTGCAAGAGCCTACAGCCATTCCCTGAACATGCAACAAGACAGGTTCACCAGTCTTGGCACACACTCAGAAAGCATTGCTTTGATGAATATAATTTTTGTGACAGTACTGTCACAAGTGTGTTCTGAATTGGTATTTTTCAAAGCATGCCAAACAGTCGGAACCCAACAGCAGAGCCTGGGGCAGCCGTGTTCGTTCAGCGCCTGTTGCCCAGCACCCTTTGTGAAAGAAGCCTCTTGTCAAGTGAGGTCACTTTACAAGGAAGTGGCTGTACTGCTGTTTTTGATGAATGTGACTTGTCATGTGCATATACCCATGGGGCACATTTCCCAGGATTCATGCACATCCGTTTCATGGAATCGGTTCAGGAGCCATGATGACACCTGACGACGTGGCTGCTGCTTGCAAAACAGAGTGCACCACCAAAACAATGTTGCAGCCCAGCTGCGCCAAAAAGTTGAGAGCAAAGCCGCGCAATCAAGTGGGGGAAATCAAGTTTTCTTGTGAGGTGACTGCAGTCTAAAGACACCATGAGGAGGGGTGCAGGCCAGAACAGCATCAGTACAGGCTCATAACATGCCACTGGGTGTGCACTGCAGCTGCAGAGTGTAGGAGCAGGACAGATTGACAGGTTCCTTGCATAGCGCGTGTTGAATAAACACATTCTGCTGGATGGGTGGTATTCCCTTGCACAAAGCACTGCAGCAGCATGCACAGGCATGCAAAGGCATGCACTGGCATGCACCAACATGCACCCAGCCTGCATCAGCCTTTTTCTGTGGCCATAGTCAGGGAAGGGCATGCTACCAAAGCCATGGCTGACTGGCCTGCCACACTGGACGCTTGAGGGCATACGGCTGGCGCCTGCTCAGGCTTCAGCCATTGTGCATGTTGATGCAGAGTCACGACAGCAGTTTCCGTGGCTTTCGCTGCAGCGAGCGGCTACCAGGCTGCTGCTCTTCGATCACATGGTGGTGGTCGGTGCAGACACGAATCAGCACAGGCACCCCCTGGACGGACTGCAACAGTTGCATCATCGACAGCTCACCTCTAGGTACGCCTGCCTCCACGGAACGAGAAGACAGCGTCTGCTGCTCGAGCCTGTACAAACCATAGTTGAACCTGCAGGCCTGCTGCTGGCAAGCATCCTGCCTGTGGACAGTGCTGCAGCAGGCCTCAGTACCATCACGGCATCTGCTGTGGGCCATAGCCCAGGCGTTTGCGACCGTGCCAGCGCTGAGGGACTGTGGGCAGCAAGTACAGTAATGTTAACAGTAGGTTAGTAATGGCAGGACAGGAATTGCCGCGCAGAAGAAGATCAACTGGACGCTCTTTGTCGTTGGCAACCTCAGCTGGCTTGCACTGATTTCGGTTGCGTTGCAGTGGCGTCCTTGCCTTGGAAACTTGTTGGACAGCATTTTCTACCAAGCTTGTGTCGCCCAGAGCCAGGGTGGGCAGCTCACTGTGAGAGCCAGGCCTCAAACCTTGGCTTATTTTAAAAACTTTGACAGCCGATCCACGCCGATAGAGGCCCTCCTCACGGTATGCTACCCTTACTCTTGTTTGAGACTAGCAGCTTCGTAAGCACACCTGAGCAAGGCACAGAAGGGCAGGTCGGCAACACGAAAGTGCAGGGCTGTTTGACTGACATCAGGTTGTCATCCTTTGCAGTCAGAGCCGGTGCATGGTGTCCGGCTGGTTCCAGAGCCTTCAGCATGCGTACTCGAGTTCATAGGTGTCTCCTGGCTACATTTCCTTGGTGCACGGGGCGGGCTGATTTGCCCAAGTTCCATCACCTGGCAATTTAGATCTATGTCACACCACCAAAGGTAGGCCTCACAGGGACACCTGCCCTTCTCTGTGCATGCTGCCAGTATCATTGGAGGGTCATGCCTGCTTTGCTGGGCTGGGCACTTCACTGCAGCACCAGCAAAGCCTTGCAGTAGATCTGGCTCTCGGAGGCAGTCCCATGCCTTGTGGCTCTGGGCTGGTCACAAGTCTTAGAATGCCTTGATCTGCTTGCATCTGCCTCTCTACATACATTACCCAGCTGCCTGAGCTTTGGCACCCTGAGTGCCCACAACCAATGTGAGTTTTGGCCTGTCATGTTGCTGCCTGTCTGGCTTCTTCTTTTTGCTTTCAAGATAGCTTGCTCACTCAGGATCCAAGGGCCCTGCTGCCTGGCTGACTTCTGCATGCAACTGTGCTGCCATCATTCCTCATCTGTGAAAAGTTTGGGCCTGTCAAGTTGAATCTTGTAGCTACAGATGCATGCCACCTCAGAAATAGCCTTTCTCCCTAAACCCTAAATATATAACTAGGACCAGTTTAAGATGCACTATGGGATTTAGAATTTTTCCAAACCCTAGGTGACATGTGCTGGGTGCCAAATCATGTTTCCACAACCCCAGACTCCTCACACTGCATGCTACAGCTGCTGAGAAGAGTGTATGACCCTAGTGTGGTCTGTGAGCTAGTCAAGGTCATGTCACAAACCCTGTCAGCAACCCTTTGCCCTGTACCTTTGGCCCACAGCTGTGCTCCAGTAGTCTTCTGAAGGCTGCAGCAAGACACTGTTGCTGGAGTCAGCTCATGTTGCTGGACTAACTGTACCAGAAAGTGAATCTATAACCCTGATTGCTATGTTCATGGTGGCATGCAGGGCCTGCCACTCAAACACAACAAGCTTCACAGCAGCTCATACCTGCTTGTGATATAGGCCTTGTCAATAGCTGCCTGGTGGCAAGTGACAGGTGGGGCTCTGCATGCCATCACCACTGCTGCATGCCATGCTCATCAGCTGCATTTCCCTTTGGTGTCTTGATTGCTGCCTTGGTGCATGCAGGGTCTGAGAGGCACACACAGAAACAAGCAGCTGTTGTGCTACTGTGCACAGGGCTTGAACAGGTTGAATCACCAGGGCTGCCTGGCTAGCAAGGTGAGACAATGTGTTGCAGCATGTTTTGCATCACCACTGCTGCATGCCATGCTCATCAGCTGCAATTTCCTTTGGTGTCTTGAATGCTGCCTTGGTTGCATGCAGGGTCTGAGAGTCACTCACACAACAAGCAGCTGTCCTGTCACTATGCACAGGGCTTGAACAGGTTGATTCAACAGAGCTGCCTGGGAAACAATCACAGACACTAGGTAACAGTCACAGAAACTGCAAGAACATCATAATATTGCTGCATGGACTGTGTTGGCTGTACAGCTTTAGCAAACACAGCAAGGTCAGCACCTGAATGTGGCACCATATGTGAGTGTACCTATTTGACATGGAGCAGCAATCTTGGACCAGAAACAGGTTTGCCTAACCAACAGGATGTCACCAAATAGGCTGACACAGCATGACCAGTGCAAACATCAGGCAACATCACAAGCAAGCAATGGTCATGTCTGACTGTGGCTTGGCAAACTTGACAGCACAAAACAGGCATAACTTATAACTTGACAACACAAAGCATCCAACACAGGTATGATTATGTCATAGTAACACAGCAGACTGCAACAGCTTTTGTCAGCAACAAGGCATATTGTCTGCTTCAGGACACATGTTGCTTTGCATTGTGCAATGTATCATGCACACCATGGTTTGCTGTGACTGTGATTTGCAAGCTGACACTGTGATTTGCAAGCTGACAGCACATGAGTCTATATCACAAAGCTGAACAACATGCACAAGGGGTGTGTTGACAGATGCTGACTGGCATTTGCATGTCAAGATCACACAGCTTCACATACTGCATGCATGGCAAAATATCTTGAAGTCAGCACAGGTATGCCACAAGTTGATTTCAGCTACAGAGTTGGAATAGATTGCATGGAGGACAGGTGGGGATGTAATGACTGATACTCAGACAACTGTTACATGTAAGCATGTCACAACATTCCTGGACACCATGATGCTTGCAAGAAGGAAGTTACTCAATCCCAGAACACACACATGAGACTGACACATCAGGACATGCATGCATTCATGTTGTCCTGAACAGTAACACAGAGACTGCACAAGGGGCAGCAAGTGGAAATGGGCATCACGTCAAGGCTGCTGCAACAGGTCACATCCAGAGCTCATACACATGTCACTATGACACGCAGCATCTCACAAATTGAATGTTGCTGCAGGCCAACCACACAGATCCTTGCTGACATTTGGAGCGCCCTCAATCTGGGCACAGAGTACTACCAAGGACACATTGCCAAAGCAACAGGTACAGATCCTGTGTCTCATCAACAGCTGCAATGGCACTTACCAGAGGGGCATGAGCAAGCTGAACATTGTCAATGACATGACACCCTCTAAGACACCACCACTGCATACTGACTTTGGCAGTACCACTAGTTCCACATCACAACTCCTGCACATTGATCCTGCACTGCCATTCTGCATAACTCAAGTTCACTGCTTGTGGGCATGACCTGTCCAGCATTCCAAGTCTGCACATTCACCTGCCAGTATTACATTTTTTGCATTGCACATTGTTTCTGCCAGCTCCGCATTACAAGTCTGCAGATTCATTCTGCCAGGTGACAAGCTTTGTTGTCATTATTGAGTTGGGTTTCACAATTCACAATTTGTGCTCTGGTATGTCTGCACACCATCTGCAAACACCTGCACATGCTTGCAACATCACTCTTGCAAACTGCTCTTGCAAGATATGTGTACAGCTGTGTTGAATGTGTTTGTGGCTGATGCAGGTTGAGCATGACAACAGACAGACCTGCCAAGTTCAGCTTTCAGCTGCTGCAGCTCAGCACCCCTTCCCCAGTCACTGTGTTGCTGGCTTGGATGCCAGCATGCCCAATGTCGTGATTGTCAGCCTGGCAGTATGCTGCAGTGCCCTCAAGCTCTGCAAAGTGCCAGCTGCTGTTCTCCATGCCTTTGATGACATCAAACTGAGGCCAGTCAGCCATGTAGAGCTGCAACATGCCTTTAATGACATCAGATTGAGGCCGGTCAGCCATGTAGTGTTGGAACTGCCTGAGCATGTTCTTGCAGCACATACACAGCCCAGCCCAAATCCTGTGCAGCTGCATATGACCACTCCACTCACAGTGACATTGCCTGAGTGTCCGCTGCCAGCAGATTCCAACAAGCTTGTTCAGGTCTGCTTGCCAAGCCCTAGCAGCATCTTGTTCCCAGAGCTGTGCTTGAACAACACATGGGAGAGTTTGAATCTTTCTCCACCAACCCCTTGCAGCTGAAAAGGAAGGGTACAGCACACAGCATTAGGACATGGCAGAACACTCAGAAGCATGTCTATCTGTTTCTTGCACACTGTTGCCACTACCACCAGGTCTCACAGCCCACTCTGCAGCTTTTCCTCTCCATTCCGCTCATTGCTGAGTGTGTCAGCTTGCACATGGCAGCTGCCCACAGTCACCTGTACATCAAGAACTTCCTGAGCTGTGCTAAGCATGTGCTGAGGTGGTGGCAGTCAAAGCCTGGAGGTCAGCACCCCAGCTTTGTGCAGGGCCTGGAGAGGCTGCAGTCACTTGGACTTTCAGGTCACATTGCACTGCCCAGTCACGCACTGCACTGCTCACAGCAACATCCTGGCTTGAGACTGATGTAGCGCTACTCAACCACAATACACAATGGCAGGGTTGGTCTTGCTATGCTGCTGAGTCTGCCTTGTCATTCAAAACTAGTAGTACTGTACTAGAGCTAGTAGTACTGTACTAGTCATCCATTTGTACAGACTTTGGCATGCAAATTGCAGGTGGCAGATCAGCTGCCCAGCCTTGGACTGATGAATCGGTTGCATGCTGATTCAGTTACACATGAAATATTTTACATGAATGAATGTGGTTTTGAGAGATGAAATGAGTGTGGTTGACTGTGTGACCAGTTGCAGCAGTATGCTAGGGGAGGGGCATGACCATGTAGGGTAGCATACATGCAACATCATGCACGAAGCTTTGGGTGCCGATTTGGGGGTCGAGCTTTGCTGCTACGGGCCTGAGAATTCGCGGGGGCTTCCCCTATTTTTGGAATGTGCTCACGATTCTGAGCAGTTTGGGACTTGAATGGGCCGATTTGATGCAGTATTGTAGAAGTTATGGTCATTTGAAGGTTGGGGGGTGGTGGTGTGCTCGGGAAAACGTTGTGTTGGCGCTGCCGCCGGGTGGCTGCAGTAGCTGTGGTCACCGTGGAATGTATTTAGGGCCAAACAGATCGTGAAACGGCCACACATGCGCCGAGATACATGGCTGACAGTGGTACATGCATGCCTTGTAACGCCAGTATCATGTTTGCAACTGCAGTTCTGCATCGTGCAAGAGCCTACAGCCATTCCCTGAACATGCAACAAGACAGGTTCACCAGTCTTGGCACACACTCAGAAAGCATTGCTTTGATGAATATAATTTTTGTGACAGTACTGTCACAAGTGTGTTCTGAATTGGTATTTTTCAAAGCATGCCAAACAGTCGGAACCCAACAGCAGAGCCTGGGGCAGCCGTGTTCGTTCAGCGCCTGTTGCCCAGCACCCTTTGTGAAAGAAGCCTCTTGTCAAGTGAGGTCACTTTACAAGGAAGTGGCTGTACTGCTGTTTTTGATGAATGTGACTTGTCATGTGCATATACCCATGGGGCACATTTCCCAGGATTCATGCACATCCGTTTCATGGAATCGGTTCAGGAGCCATGATGACACCTGACGACGTGGCTGCTGCTTGCAAAACAGAGTGCACCACCAAAACAATGTTGCAGCCCAGCTGCGCCAAAAAGTTGAGAGCAAAGCCGCGCAATCAAGTGGGGGAAATCAAGTTTTCTTGTGAGGTGACTGCAGTCTAAAGACACCATGAGGAGGGGTGCAGGCCAGAACAGCATCAGTACAGGCTCATAACATGCCACTGGGTGTGCACTGCAGCTGCAGAGTGTAGGAGCAGGACAGATTGACAGGTTCCTTGCATAGCGCGTGTTGAATAAACACATTCTGCTGGATGGGTGGTATTCCCTTGCACAAAGCACTGCAGCAGCATGCACAGGCATGCAAAGGCATGCACTGGCATGCACCAACATGCACCCAGCCTGCATCAGCCTTTTTCTGTGGCCATAGTCAGGGAAGGGCATGCTACCAAAGCCATGGCTGACTGGCCTGCCACACTGGACGCTTGAGGGCATACGGCTGGCGCCTGCTCAGGCTTCAGCCATTGTGCATGTTGATGCAGAGTCACGACAGCAGTTTCCGTGGCTTTCGCTGCAGCGAGCGGCTACCAGGCTGCTGCTCTTCGATCACATGGTGGTGGTCGGTGCAGACACGAATCAGCACAGGCACCCCCTGGACGGACTGCAACAGTTGCATCATCGACAGCTCACCTCTAGGTACGCCTGCCTCCACGGAACGAGAAGACAGCGTCTGCTGCTCGAGCCTGTACAAACCATAGTTGAACCTGCAGGCCTGCTGCTGGCAAGCATCCTGCCTGTGGACAGTGCTGCAGCAGGCCTCAGTACCATCACGGCATCTGCTGTGGGCCATAGCCCAGGCGTTTGCGACCGTGCCAGCGCTGAGGGACTGTGGGCAGCAAGTACAGTAATGTTAACAGTAGGTTAGTAATGGCAGGACAGGAATTGCCGCGCAGAAGAAGATCAACTGGACGCTCTTTGTCGTTGGCAACCTCAGCTGGCTTGCACTGATTTCGGTTGCGTTGCAGTGGCGTCCTTGCCTTGGAAACTTGTTGGACAGCATTTTCTACCAAGCTTGTGTCGCCCAGAGCCAGGGTGGGCAGCTCACTGTGAGAGCCAGGCCTCAAACCTTGGCTTATTTTAAAAACTTTGACAGCCGATCCACGCCGATAGAGGCCCTCCTCACGGTATGCTACCCTTACTCTTGTTTGAGACTAGCAGCTTCGTAAGCACACCTGAGCAAGGCACAGAAGGGCAGGTCGGCAACACGAAAGTGCAGGGCTGTTTGACTGACATCAGGTTGTCATCCTTTGCAGTCAGAGCCGGTGCATGGTGTCCGGCTGGTTCCAGAGCCTTCAGCATGCGTACTCGAGTTCACAGGTGTCTCCTGGCTACATTTCCTTGGTGCACGGGGCGGGCTGATTTGCCCAAGTTCCATCACCTGGCAATTTAGATCTATGTCACACCACCAAAGGTAGGCCTCACAGGGACACCTGCCCTTCTCTGTGCATGCTGCCAGTATCATTGGAGGGTCATGCCTGCTTTGCTGGGCTGGGCACTGCACTGCAGCACCAGCAAAGCCTTGCAGTAGATCTGGCTCTCGGAGGCAGTCCCATGCCTTGTGGCTCTGGGCTGGTCACAAGTCTTAGAATGCCTTGATCTGCTTGCATCTGCCTCTCTACATACATTACCCAGCTGCCTGAGCTTTGGCACCCTGAGTGCCCACAACCAATGTGAGTTTTGGCCTGTCATGTTGCTGCCTGTCTGGCTTCTTCTTTTTGCTTTCAAGATAGCTTGCTCACTCAGGATCCAAGGGCCCTGCTGCCTGGCTGACTTCTGCATGCAACTGTGCTGCCATCATTCCTCATCTGTGAAAAGTTTGGGCCTGTAAAGTTGAATCTTGTAGCTACAGATGCATGCCACCTCAGAAATAGCCTTTCTCCCTAAACCCTAAACCCTAAACCCAGCTTCGTTCTGTTTGAGGTCCTCCATGAAAGCCATGAAAGACACGTCTGCATTAGAGTCAAACCTGACTTTCCCCTGCATTTAACAGACTGCTGATTTGGTATGGACATTGATCAAGCACCACTGTTGAGCACACAGGCAACGACGCAAGCTCAGCAGCCTTGCTGAGCACATGTTGCTCTTGAGTACTGCTTTGATAGGTTGACGTAAAGATTGTTTTTGAATGAATATACACAAGCAAAGTCTGGCCCAGCAGATCTGGTGAGTGCTTACCGTATTGCCGTGTTCTCGTTCTGTATGTAGTTCCCCCTCTGTCGCAGATTTTTTCGACTCGGTCCACGTGCTGGTGCTGAAACCGACCAGGGCAACCACAGCAGCGCTACACACTCGTTTGTTGACGAGAGAGAACAGTCCTTTGTCAACGGTTTTAGCCCACTTTTCTCGCTGTTTCTGTTTGGAAATACAATCTAGGGACCAATATGACCTGTGTGAAACAAAGACCCCTTCAGGTGTTGACTCGTTGTGATGCGCACGTGAAGCAGATATGCGGGGGCTCACTTGCGGACGCTGCTAACCTCGGCCATGGTAAAAGCCGAAGCGCAGTGACGACCTTTGCAACACTCTGTTACAAGCGCCTTGGCACAATTATCCGCACTCGTTTTAGTTTCGTCTAGGCCTATCCGAGGCGCGGCCTGCTGCCTGTTGACGTGCGTGTACTTGCGTTTGACAGAGAGAAGTGAATTGGCGGCTGCATGTTCCTGGTAGTCTGCGGACACAGCAGACCTGTTGAGTACAGAGGCATGCCGTACAAATCCACGCGCGAAGAACAAGTCTGCAGTCTTACCCTGCAACGACGTTCCGGCTGAACTCTCCAGGGACGCTGGCAAGTCCGTGAAACCGTCAACACCTGCGTCGAGCATGAGCTCCTGCGCATACAAGGACCACCAACCTCATTTGGGTACACAGCCCAGGCGCCACAACAAGCGCCGAGCCAGCAGCTCTGCTGAGCCGACAAACAAAACTGCTCTACCTCGTCCGGTTCATCGTCGGACTCTACGAGAGCAGGGACACTGCTGTCGTCTAGTTCACCATCATCGTCTCCATCTGCATCGCCATCTAGGAAATCTTTGGAGACCCGGGACCCGGGATGATCTGCCTGTATTGAACACATGAAGTCAAATTCAATCTCTCATCATTCAGCAGGGCTGCTGGGTCATGACATCGTGCACATAGTCATTTACCTCAATTGCTTTGTCCAGCTCCTTTTCCAACCAGGTATGAAACGAGTCGTCTGTAACGCTTGATGCCTGTGAGCAAAAATCCGTCGAAGAACTGAATGACAAAAAATACCGGGGCTACCACCAGGTTCAGACAGTTGCAACAGGCACTGACAAAAAACAATGGCAACAGGTCTATTGAGTGAAATGCACCTGGTCCCCAACTGCTGAGGGATCAATAGTTTCTGGCAGTCCATGTTCTACGCGCCAGTTACGTCTAAACGTGATAGATTGCGGCATCACAAATGCTGTGACGTTGTGATGCGCACCGAGCTGATTGTACAAACAGGTCCAGAGTTGCCGAACTTTGTGCAATCAACTGCAACTTGTTGTTTGCGAGCAAGTCTGAAACGCAATCAAGCCAGTGACGCAGCGAGTGTCAAGGCGTGAGTATCCGCCAATCCGAGAAAAAGAACGCGGCAGATTGAGCGGAACAGTGTGCCTGAGCGGAACAGTGTGCCTGAACCCTGAAGATTCCGAGGCGTGTGTTGGCGCGTGCCCAAAAGGCGTGTGCTGGCGCGCGTTGTCTGACAGTACTTTACGCTAGTACTATACAGCTACATCCCAGCTTCAAGCCGGCTCGTGCAATGCTGTCCAGCACACAACTCTCACTTTGTCTCGCGCATCGCATACAACAGCGCTGCCGTGTCCTCCTTGCGTCTTGCCGCGACGCACCCAGCAGCACTGTGGAGAGTGCGTGCTTTTGGGTGTGCCCGTGATTGCTGACTGTCAGCAATCACGGTTTGCCCTTCCGGTGGATTGCGTGCGTCACCAAATTTTCTTCCAAGGTGCTGCGTTTTATACTATGTTCTTTCTTCTTTCCTGCCAATACCCCGTGTGCGGCTGTGTCGTGACACAGTTGTCTCTTGTGTGCCCTCGATTGCATATAGTACAGTTGGTGTACCACGTGTATGCGTACAGCAAAGTGCATGTTGCAGAGTTAGCCTCAACTAGTCAGGTTGCAAGCTTGCAATGAGACCACACTGTGCACTACATCTGGCAGAACAATGTCACTGTTTGCTGTGTTTGCAAATTTTGGTGTGCGGATGAAAGCTGTGCAGTGTCACTGATACACTGATACACTGATGAGCGTTCTGCAGGCACTCCTGCCTCCTGCCATTCCTGCAGTAGCTTGTTATCCTGCCTTTGCTGCAGCAGCTCTCGCAAAGCAGTGGCAACATTTCATTTCTCTGCCTGGACGCCATTTAAGACAGGTGAACACTTTACATTTAGATTCCTCGATTCAACAGGCCTGCTGGGTCAACTGGCATACTCTGTTGTGTATTGCTCAGCTGGAATGCGCGGTCGGCATGCTGTTCTTGCTAATGCACTCAGCAGGTCTGTTGGGTGCGGGTACGACACATTAGGGCTGTTGAGTCTGTCTTATTGGTCGTCGACCAAACTGAAGCATGTTGTAGGCCTAAATGCAGGCCTGGACTTTCCGCCGATAGAGTGGCGGAAATCAAACCATGATGTGCCCCAACACGAATGCTTACAGTGCACAGTTGCTGCCGGATGCATGTGGCATAGGCATGCTCTCACTAGCCTCATGCTTGCATGCAGACATGTTCAGTCACGCATTGCATGCTGACAGCACAATCCTGGCTTGAGATTGATGTACTGATCAACCACAATGCATTTGCGTTTTGCTACCTGCATAGTAGTGTTGTGAGATACACATTGCTTCTTTTCATCAGCTTGTGCAAGAACTTGATGTGACAAGTTTGGAGTGACCAAGTGTTCAAGCACTGTGTTACCGCGCAAAATTACACTCTGTCCTCACTTGTCTTGCAATTGTGAACCAAGGCAGCTGTAGTTCCAAGCATATCACCAAACCTACTTGAGATTCACTTCATCGGCCACACTGACTTCGAAATCGTCCTAATGCAACCTACTCATGTAAAATTAGTGTATGGCGAACATACAAGGATTGAATTGATGATGAAAGGCACGAGCATCATGTGATGGCTGTTTTGAATTGGTGCATGAGCTAAAGATGGCTGACACTATAGCCATAATCGCATCTGGCGGCAAAGCTTATACTTCTAATGAAAATTGTTGAATCAGGACTTACGACATCATGATTGGTCTTACCAAAATTGGCGAGCAAGAACGCACCTCAGACACAAAAGTCATTGTGTCACGTTCTTGCTTAATGTGCAGATTGCTGTGTGCTTTAGGACACTTTGAAACTGTTGATTTTGTAGCTGTCAGCAACAATGCACCTCTCCATTTCAACATGTCAACACAAAACCAAATGTGGTCATCAGGTTGTCAATAGAGGCAATGACAGCTTGATGGCTATTGGCAGCGTAGCCGCCGGACAACACCATGGATATAGGGCAATGACTTCTGCAGGCATGTTGGAAGACCACTTCATCTCGTTGAACAATGCCGTGCAGTGAAACAGCCATTCTGCAGAAAATAGTTGGCTTGACAGGTCAGTCAAGGTCAGTCAAGGTCAGTCAAGGTCAGTCAAGGTCAGTCAATCCAGCTTCTCTTTCGTTCTTATTAGCCAATAGTTGTTGGGATGCACCCCACACTGGAACTGTTGCAGCATGAAGTGGCAAATTCATTTGCCACATATGCATGACCAATACCATTCACCAATTGCGATCAGTCACTTAAATCCACCAACTGAAGCAACACTCTGCTTACCTGCCAAGTGGGTCGCCAGTCAAGATATCAGTGCCTGCATTGTACAGGATGATGTCTGGTTCAAACTCTTTGCCGGCACGCTGTAAAGCACTTTCTAAGCTGAGCAGGTACTCTGCATCCTTGGTGCCACTGGTCAACTCAGTAACATTGTCAATGGCAAATTTGGCTGCTGAGTCACATGGCCACAGATCTGCATTGTAAATGTCGAGGATGTACAGGTTATTGTCTTCAAATTTCAGCTTGTCCCTCTCGTATCCATTGCCCTACAATGACAGTCCTTGACTGATGAGGGGCGCGTGCTGCGGTGTATATGTCAACTTCATCCACAAGGCATCACAAGATATGCAAGCAAAGGCAATGAATTCCGTCATTGCGGCAGCGCATTTGTGCTTGTATAAGATATGAGCACTTGGTGCCACACCTGATGTACATCTGTGTCAACAATCATGACCTTTTTTATCATCCCTTGTGTTTCTTTACGGAGCTTGCGAAGTGCCAAGGTGAGATCGCTGAACATGCACCAGCCAGCACCTCCCCCTGAATGTGCATGGTGCATGCCTCCCCCAATATTGATTGACCAGCCACGCTCTAGTGCTAATGCTGCCGCCTGAACGAATCCAGGACGCATTGTGATCTAATTCGGCGCACTCCCAAACACAGCAGGCATCATGCTGCTGGTATGTATGTACTGTTGCACTGATCTGTATAGTGATAAACATGTACATGGCACCTGCTAGACTAGCTGCATACAGATTAGGTCACAGAATGCAGCAGGCCTAGGTGATAGACTGCGTCCTGCAGTACATATCTGCTTTCATAATTGTAGCAAGGCATTTGAATATGCATGATGCACTCATCAGAGCAGGCAATAACCTTTAGGATATTGCGAACACTCACCAGCATGGTGCCAGCAACCATGTACCTCATGGGCTTTACAACTCGCCATTGCAGCAACCAATTGGGAAGTGAGATCAAAATAGCTAGCTCAGTCACCTGCAAGATTACTGTATTTCTGCTTGACACACTGCTTGACTCAACAGTGCCATTGAAAATGGCTTGGCAACTACTCAGTACCTGAGCTATTTTAGTTTTGGATGTCTTGAGCTGTTGCAAGTACTCAGAGGTATGCACATCCAGCAACACCTCATCTGTAGCCTCATTGGGTGTCACAAGCTGCAAAAAGCTTTTGTCAAATGCGTCTCAACCTGTCGCATGTTTGATGCTCAGGCAGGTGACCATATTCCCTGTACTGTTGTACAATAGACACAAGCAGGCTTCACCTGCTTTTTGCTGAGCAAATTCTTCTGCTCAAGGCTTGCCACCACCTTTCTGAACTTCTTGCTGTCAAAAACATGCAGGTTTTCCACGCCCATGAAGCTGACATTGTATGCCTCATGATAGACAATAGGCAACTGCTGTGGAGACATCCACGTGCCCAAATGGCAGTAATGTCCTCTGGCTGCTTCTGCAGCCTGTCGTCTGCAAGAACCTGAGCCTGTGACTACGCCGAATCATTGGTAAGTCCTCGAGTTGTCTTGCCTGGCAGTACCTGGTGCATGCATCAAAGCGACTCGGCATTGCTCTTGAGGTTTGCAGCTTATTGAAGCCTGTGATCGCCAGCAACAAGCGAAGTTCGACGGAGACAGGAAGACATGTACCACCACAATTTGTACGCAGCCACTCTCCAGACAGCTCTTCGAGTCGAAAAGTAGCGACAGGCAGAAGAAGACTTCTGCTTGCCCTGTCCGACTTTCGATGTCGAACCCGCTTAGCTGTCGCGCTGCAGCTGTCGACCTCGGCGGTTTACATGTAGTGCGTTTGCACTTATGCAGCCAAACGCTTCGCACGCTGCAAAAATGGCAGTACTTTTCTAAAGATCTCTGCAACCGACAATATCTCCGCTAGTTTGTTGTACCGTACAGTGAACCTTCTGCGCTCCACTTGCACTTCGCAATGGTGTCGTTGTGCAAGTGAGGTAACAGAGCGCAACACTGCTCGCAGCATGGTCAGAGTACTCGCTAACGGGCAGGTCAAGCGATCTCGTGAGGAAGAGCGAACAACTACGGAAAATCATCGGCATCGCAGACATTCCTCACTCTCATCGGCGCGTGATGCGAAAACGAGAGATCTAGACCTTGAGACCCAGTTAGAGCAGCTGCAAACCTCTCTGCAAACCAGGTGAACCAGAAGGTGTTTGACTGCAAACATCCTGAGTTGCCTCAATTGACGGGCTTTTTTCCTGATCTATATAGGCTTAGGAGTATCAAGCATCGAGAGGAGGCTTGCGCTGCAGATACTCGCAAGGTTCGACAAAGGATAGAAAGCCTAGAGCAAAGGTCAGCGTCACCACAGCATGGCTCCTCCAAAGCAACTGCACTTTCAAAAAACATATCTACTGCAGAGAGCGCCAAGTATCAGGAAGAGAGGATGCTGTGAAACAGCAAGCAGACTACATTATTGGCCAGCAGGCGACATTGCAGCAGCTGCAGATTGAGCTGCTGGATCAGTACAATGCTGTGGTTGCAAGCCTACCCACACTAGATGACAGGTGACACTGATTGCATGCAGTTATTGGCTGAGCTTGTGTTGTGTCACATCTGATGAGCAAGTTTTGCAAAATACCTGCTGCGCAGGCTACAAGCTGCAAGGCAACTGTTACCAGAGTGTGCTACTCCTGCTACAAGCTCTGCACAAGATGTCTCCCTAGATGGTATGCACACCATCACTTCTTCACAATTGTGAACCAAGCACTCTGGCCAGGCATGCTGGCAGTCATCTCATGTCACATGTTCAAGTGAGACATGTTGTGTGCAGCTGCTGAAGCAGGCTCCTCTGCGGCACCTCAACAGCCAGACGGCTCTTTGCCGCCACAACAAGGGGTTTTGTGTGACCAGCCTCCTGAGGCCCCTATGCTGCCACACCGCACTGTAAGCAACAGCAACACAGCTGCAGTGCCTGCAGTTGGTCGCCATACAAATAGCGTGGATGTCCGAGGTTCTGATCAAGCAGAGACAGGCAGCCCCTGTGATGCTGCGGTGAGCTTATGCATGCTGATGAGTTGTGCACCTGCCTGTAGTCTTGTGAAAATTAGCAATTCTCTGGTGTTTACAAAGCTTTGGCTTGACACAGCTGGCAAGTATTTGCAAGTGGCATGGTACTGCCTACCGTGTACTTGACACCACTTCTGCTGTCAGTAGATACTGTGTACCAGCAATTGCCACACCTTCGTTGTGGCGACTGCAGCATGGAGATGCACGGCAGCCACCTGCAATACAAAAGACAGCGGCACCAGCTACGAGCAGTGACTTGCCAAAAACAACCCTGGATGAGCAATTGCCTGCTGAAGTTCCCTCAAAGCAGTCTCTAACACATTTGGCTGATGCACCCAAGCAGCCCGGTTCCCAGCCTGCCATGTTCAAATTAGATGATAAGGCGGAGCAGCTGTCATTTGGAGCCTCACAACAACAACAGGAGCCGCCACCACCAGCTGTCCAGCAAAATATTACTGCAGTAGAAAGCTCATCCAAAAGTGCAGACCCAAGCTGTGGTAGCGGGGGTTTACTTGTGCCTGAGCATGACTCAGCAGTACAGTCATGTGTCCTGCGTGGCCCCAGTCGGCCTGCCAGCTCAGAAGAGAAGTCTGCACAGCTACTAGCCAGTCCATCAAGCAAAGAGCCTGTTGCTGTCAAGACTGCTGTTCCTGCCAATCACAAGCATAAGCCCGCTGAGCCCTGCACAGCAGCTGAGGCCACACCAGAGAAAGCTGAAATAGCTTCTGTTCATACCAGGCATGCGAGAACCAGAAAGGGGTCACAACAAGCTGAGTCGGAAGCACAGGCTGCTGCCACTGCTGTGGTCCCTAATGTGATGAAGCTGAGGACAGGTTTGAGGTCCAGGCCAGATAGTGCAGCAAGTGTTGATAAGTGTGGAGTGGCAAGCCAGGTGAGGGCAGAAGTTGCACACAGCAAGCAAGCTAGTGCTGATTCTGCCAGGAATGGTCCAGACATCACGTTTGGCAGCAGCCGTGCGCTTGGGCGAGGCAGAGCCTATGGCAGGGGCGGCCGTAGAGGCAGGAGCCGCTCCAACCTCTTCCGCACCTCCCACTCCCACCCCCAACCAGCTGGTACCACTCTGCTAACTGCACTCCATCACCTCCTACTTCTCTCTTGCAACTCTGTTACTCCTCACAATAGTAGGCTATGTATCCACCGCTGTGCTGCGGACTACGACTGATCACTAGCTGCACAGCACTCTGTCTGCAGCCTCGCTTTCAATGCTTAGGAATCGTAGCTGAAGGTGCACGGCACGGAATATGCGTTTGTTGCTTTCTGAAGTTGCACTGGTGGCATGTGGCACAAATGTATAGCTTTTCTCAAGGGTCAACATGAGCAGGAGGTGTGCTGCAGGTGACTTGGATGAGGCTGTTCAGGCACTGAAAGCCACTACTGAGAGCTTAGGGCATGGCGTAGGCATAGGTCCAGCACCCAGCAGAACAGGGGGAGCCAATCCTCTGGAAGATGATGAGCTGAAACCCTCCTTTATGCGGCGCGCTGCTCCTGATAGATCCCCCCCTTCACATGGCAGGCCTCTCCCAGTGCCTGTGCCTATGCCTGCTCATACTTTTCCCCAGGCAGCTCCAACTGTCAATGAAGCAATCAGTCAGGACCCCAATCCACGCCCAGTCACGCGGCGACGCACCGACTCTAGCAAGACTGCTACACGAGCTAAGGCCAAAGCTGTCATGCAGGTGTGACCTCGTCACCTGCTTTTCTTGCCTGCTCATGCAGAAATCGAGAAGCAGACCAGGTTTACAGCTTGCATGGCTTGCTTACTTCTGAAGTGCTTGCATGCTTGGCTTGTATGCTTGTTTCTACAAGTACCTGCACCTGCCTTGCTTGTATCTGGCACTGTAGGGTCATTTGGGGTCATCCGCTAGATTTGGTCCATGAGCTCAGCTCATAACAGCTTGGCAGCATTGCTTGATCTGCTTGCAAAGTGTAGCCTGGCCAACGTGACAAATGAGTGTCTTTCATGCAGAAAGAAGTGCCTGACCTGCTGGACATACTCCAGCAAAAGGGCTGGGCTGATCATGTTGATCTATTGGAACACTGCGACTCTGCAGCGCAGGACAATGTGTACCTTGACATGCACAATATTTTGTCAAGGTTGTGTGAAGGCAAAATTGGCAGTTGGCAAGGCCGCAACGTAACAGGTAACTGGCAGCACGCTACACTGATGCTCACAGTGTCTTATCAATTTTTCAGACTTGATGCCAGCACGATTTTGGATTGTTGTCGCAGCAAATACTTCAGCTGTCATGATGTTTGAGAATTAAAACATGTGCATCTATCTCTTCACACTTAGCAGTGGATGTTGACATCATTGTTCCTGTGACCATTTGCGTTGAACCCTATGGGCTGTGCCCTGACAGCATGCTCTCCCAAATCAGCATTTGCCCTTACTGGCTGTTTCCTGGAGTGTAGGCAAGGGTGTGGTACTGGACGGAGAAGAGGGCAGCAAGCACGAGTACTGCTTGCTAGCCTTGGAGCATCTGTTGGAGAGGGCAGACGCATACAGCCTCAACAGTGAGCCAGTGCGCTGGGGCTGGTGCAGGTCAGCTCACCTCCCTCCTCTGCATGTCTACACCACTCAGCAGAAACCATGAGCTGGATCTGTGTTTGCACCGCCATAACTGGAGCTATCACTGCATGTGGCCCTGCTTCCATCTTGCAACAAAACAGTCCTTCGGTATGGGCAACACCCTGCTAATAGTAACAGGACCAGGCTGTTGCAGGGAGCTGTCCAGCTTTGTATTTGTATTTGAGGGTGCAAATCGCATAGTGGTGGAGAAGCCATGCTATGGGCATGCCACCTACTTCTTTGACTTGGAGGAGCCCTTGCCAGTCTCTAACCAGGCAAGCTCACCTTCCTCACCCGCTTGGCAGAGGCACGCATGATAACGTTTGCTGTATGCCTGCCTTGACATGCTACTTTGACTTGAAACACATGCAAGCCACCTGCCACAGCTTTCAGTGGCGAAGACATTTCCAATGTCTGTCAGCGGTGCATGATGCACACCAGTTATCTGTCTCAACAGGTGACATAATCCATCACATGCTTGGTGCAAAAGTGTTGTAGCATGCACACTGCAGGTGCAAAGGTTGATTGCAGTTCTGAGTGTGCCAGGGGTGAGTCGTAGGAAGCTGCTGGAAGACAGCTCCCTAGACCCTGGCCCTGATCTTACAGATGAAGAGCGCAAGCAGCTGGAGGCTGCTGGCTGGAAACCTGGCACAACTGTCAGATCTCTGCTCAACTTCACTGGTGCGCATACTATCCCCGTCCTGACGTTATGTAGAGATCACAGCAGTGTCATGACATGCACTCACGTACATCACCGCATCCTTGCCATATTGCCTCGGTTTCCGACTTGCAGGACTACATTTTCTGGTGGTCACACAGTCTAGTCTGGTTGCTGGTCAACAATATCAGGCTACAGTTTCAACTCACGCCAAACAATGGTGCAAAATGGGAACCTAGCTTAGTATCCAAAACGTCTCAAACTGCCCGTTTTCTTGGTCAAGTACAGCGTATTGGCGTTCTGCTGTATTGGGTACAGAAATGTTGAGCACATGTATTGGCTGCATCTATGCAACTTGCAACAATTCTTCTATTGCTCCCTTTAGCCATCTTGGCAGCAAATTGCAGCTTTCCTAGCAGCTGTGTATGTAACATATAATGTTTCCTGCAGGGGACAGAATTTTTCATCAAAGTGCAGAGATTATGACGGGTCAAAAGCTCACGCAGCGAGATGTGCCAGATTACAAAGATAAGATTGCCAAAGTTTTATCTGAAGGAGCTAGTGGTGGCAGAGTGACAAAGCATTTACAGTAGTCCACTGCGCCATGAGAAGTTTGGTACTATCTCAAACATGTTTGGGACTACTATGGCCTGTTTGTGGAGCACCTCATGCTGTACCATCATGTGGCGGTACACAGTGTCTCAGCGCAGCTATGAAGCACAACGCAACAGTGTTAGCATACCACAGCATAGCCGCGTCTGGGCAAGATTACAAGGAAGGCACTGCATGCTATCACAAAGCAGGAATACATGGGATGGCCAAATTGTCAAGGATGTACATGTGCACAGTGGATGAACTGAAAGCAGCACCTAAAGCTGCCTGGCAAGACTTTGCTGATGTTGAGCACTGCCAATTGGCAAAGAGTGAGCAAAGATACCCTTTGTGATGAAGCAGCAAGCCCAAGAAAGTCAGCAGGTGACATGTTGCATATTCACCCACCATGTTACTTTGACAATTTGGTCATGCGTCCAGTGCCAGGTTTCACGGCAGCTTCACCCTGCTTAGCCATTTCCTCATTATCAAGGACACGCATTGCCCACTGCAGCAGCACAGACCATTCAATGCACATGTCAAACCTTTTTAGCACAATGGGGTGACAGCACATGCCAAACATTAAGTAAACTTGGATATACACTCACCATGTCCACTAGCAGACAAAACTTGAAATTTTGCAGATTCCACTGTTGCTGCAGCTCCTCAAAATCAATGTCACGAGCAAGCAGCTGCTGCTGCAAATCCTGAATGTCGAGTTCCTGACCAACAAATGTGCTGTTTGGCATGCAAGCATTGGCATGGAATTGACGTACAACAGCACTCACAAACCTGCTTATAGTACTCTCTTCTGAAGAACTCAGGGTCATTGCTGTGACGAGCATGCTGTCCTACCTCATCTGCAGGACAGCACTGGACTTGAGTTCAGGAGCACAGAGGTGACTTACTACAGCACGTGGACGTACCAGAAGCAACGCCACTCTTTCGCTTCAAGCTGAAGCCAAACCACTTCCTGGGAGAGGAGTCAGTCTGCAGCAGAGCAGCCGATTGAGGTTCCAGCCTTTGCTGTTTCGTACACTTCAGGAATGTAGTTTCATATACCTCGACATATGCAGCATCGTGGTTGCTCGTGAAAGACTCGTGCTCTCTGTTTCTCCTGTATACAATTTAGTCTAAAGATCCCGTCTGATTGCTCCTATTCCGCTGAGGATGAGCACTTACTTAAACATGTTTCTTTCGACCCAACTTCCGCTTTTGCAAACAGACAGGAGTTGCCGCGATGTTGCTCTGTGTAAGTAAAACTGCAGTGCTACCTTGGAGCCGCCAGTGCAAAATTGAGGCACACACACCCAAACGTTCCTGCTAGCGAGGGTGACAACTAATTTGTTGATCGAAATTGCCGGATTTGTCCACGAATTTGTCATGAGATCGCAGTCGCTGCACCGAACTCCAGTGACTGGAGCAACGGAGCCTGTGGGGACTTCAGCGAGCATATCAATCGTTCTGCATCCAGACCTGCGGGTTTCGGGACGGAATGCTTCGCGGCTCGGCCCGAGGGCTTCTTAGCAAGGTGCATCTGCATGCCTGTATCGCACCGGCTCCGTTGAATGGGGTCGTCTGGCATTATCTGATCTGTCCAGGTCTCCATACACTCGACAGGACAACGCGTGCGTTTCATGCAGGTCAAGCTGCATAGCTGGGGTCAACAGAGAGCTTTCGCAGAAGCAGCTGTAGCTCCTAAGTTCGATTGGGACTCACTGGAGTCTTCTATTGCTTCCGAAGAGGGCAAACGAGATTTGGCATCTCTCAGAAGCACATGGATTGATGTACAGCAGAAATTTGACTCTATGGCGCAGGTCAGTTGCGCAAAATCCGATCACCTGCACCTGGAAAGGACCTGACAAGCTTGCTTGGGTAAGGTCTTGGCATGGCAATGCAGTCGAGTGGAGAGATCGACTGGAAGTCATATGAGAAGGAAGTTGATCCTGAAGTATTGAAGATGTTCAAGGATTCATTTTCGTGTGAGTTGCCTTACACTGCATGCGACTCTTGATGCGATAGTTTGCTGATAGCATGCAAGCAATAGTTGCCATGGCTCTGCAGCTTTAGACTTTCCAATGTACGATGCTAGTGCTTTGGCAAAGGAGGCTGAGAGCAAACTTGACGGAGTTATCAAGCAGGTATGTTAGGCAAGATATTGGAAATCACATGACAATGCAGCAAGGAAATTTGGCAAATGTCATTTGCAGGCTGAGGAGCTGACAGCACACAGTGAAAAGCGCATGAAAGAACTTGAGAAGGAAATCCAGGACTGTGAGCGTGCTATGGTAAGTTCTAAATGACTCGCAAAACTTCTGCTTTTGTGATTTGTTTCTTTTTGAAAGCTGAAAATTGCTTTCCGCACGCCTTTGCAGGAAGCTGTTGCACATGCCACAATTGATGACGAATTGGCAGCTGATCCTGCCACTGCAAAGCAGATTGACCAGGAAATATCTGAAGGCAACTTCATCCCATAGGTTGTTGCCCTTGCGTTGTAGCAACTGGACAATCTAATGTAACAGTGAACAGAACTCGCCGGACGAGGTATATTGATGAATTACCATTGCAAAAAGCATGTAGCTTGCCCGCATGCAGCATTCTATATACCAATTCGTCACCATGCTATTCAACAACTTGAAGGTGACTAGTACTGTACACACCAGAAAGTTATTCGATTTTTTGATAAGGTCGGGACCTTCTACCCGTACAGCATTCCGCTGCGTTAACGGCCTAAGCCAGTTGATTAATGCGGGAGCAGCAATATATATATCCGTTTAGACCTTTATATTGAAAAATAAATCAGAAACAGTATGTTGATATTCTCAATTGAGGTCGGCAGCCTGGCTAATCAATTTAACGGTTTTAATGTATGGTCGGTGGGGCTGACAGACCCTGCAAATTTGATTGCAATGTTGACATGGCAGCATAATGCTGACTTTTGATAGCATGGCAATGCGTTTCGACACGAGTCAAGCGTTTATATGGTTCTTTGTGGCTGTCTCGGTCTGCAGTCATTGAGTGTTGCATATTTTCTAAACAGTTCAACATTCTTTGGATTCAACGGCAGTTTTTGTGTGGTTGCAGCCGGAGAATAATATGTTTATAAGGTTTAAATGAACGTAGCTCGAAAAGGCATTTGTTTGTTTGAATGACCATCTTTCTGGTGCGTACAGTAAACTATCTAGCTCTATTCTTGGTATCTTACACTGCCGTGGACTGCCAGATGATGCGCAGGACCTAGCAATGCATGTAAAAGTAGTAAACCACACCAGTCTGAAAACGTTGACTTGGCTATGAGTTAGCGAATAAATTACGTATGAGTGCCTATGCAATGCATTCAATAAGCTCAAAACAGTACCAAAAGCTGGAAATGATAAGCACGCTCAGCTTGATCTGCCTAAGTCAGGAAGGGGCAATTTCAAATCTAACCTGAATGAAAAGCTATTCTTCTGTCTACACCTGAAATAGCCTGATCAACATAATGAGCTGTAAACGCCACATGATCTAGAACCTGCGTGCACTTGAAACAGTGCAACGACCATCTTCAGCTGTTGCAGTACTGTTGCTGTAAATACTTGCATTCATTGAAATAGCAGACATGGGTCACAAGCAGAAAGGCCTTGCCATCACGTCAAGCATGCGTTGAGACGACAGGTGCCAGGCAATGAGAAGGCAAGACTGCCTGTTGAGAGCAGCATCCTGCAAGAAATAGACTTCTTGGTCTAAATATCATATGATCCAGCGTTGCCATGTGAACCATCACCGCCACCACCAGCTTCCGTGTCAAAGCCGGTAGAACGTCTGAAGCCGGTGCGTGTAGCCCCTGTTCCAATGGCATTTGGTCGAGCAAAGGCTAGGCCCTCAGGTAAGCTGTTGGCAGAAGACTGGAAAGCAGGGAGGGTGTAGTTGATGTTTAACTCTGACAGCTGTGTGCTGATGAAGCCAAAGACTTTGTGACGAGCCTCACCTGTTCTCCCAAGATTCACGCCTGCGTTCACAGCACATACCATCAGCAATGACGGCAAACCCGGCTTGGTGTGCAAAAATTGCTGGCTTTAACTCACAAGTGATGAAAGCAAAATGCTTGTGTCATACCAGAATTGTGCTACGCAGACAGAAGAAGACAGACTGCACAGCAGGTGGTTTGTGTCAAACCAATCAGCAGCATACCATTGTGTGAGAATGTGTAGACCACACCCAATGTCATCTTGAGAGGGTCCTCACTGGCCAAAAAAATGACTGTTCCGCCACCCGGCACAAACTCCTTATGGTTGCTATCAAAGAACTCCATCAGATTGCGACGCAGAGTAGCAGTCGCTGAGCTCGGTGTGTTCAGATCTACTTGCACCTGCGCCATTAATATCACACATTGCAGGAGGAGACTGCCTACCACTGCCAGCCCCAGTGCGGCCTGGTCAGAAACTGCATAGCTAGAAAGCATACACGCCTGCAGACCCAACTCGAACCACTTCCAGCTTGTTGCGACACTGTTGGTGTTCACAAAATGCAAAAATGTAGGTGTAGGCTCAGTACTTCAAAAGCTTGCGCTACGTGCAGTATGGCCTAGCCAAAAGTTGTGTATGCTGCTAAACCTTGGGGCTTTAGCAGAGCAACATGGCATGTATACCTTGAAGAGTTCTACTTTGGCGTCAGAGCGAGACATATTGAGCAACGGCATGGCACCCAACTTCTGGTTTGGGTACCAGATGCGTGTGCCATCCCATCGTCGCATCACTGTACTCTGCAATTTCAAGATCAAGTCAAATAATCCGGTTTAAGTGAATGCATGCTTCCAGCTGCCACACAAATATAATACTTGCCTTGGGACCTCTAGCCAAGGCAACCTTTACATCATTCTTGCAACATTGTGCTTTGGAAGACCTAAGGTGCCTTGGAAGACCCAAGCTCAAGAGTGAAACAGACAAGCAATCCAGACAAGCAGCAATGCAGCAAAGCACCTGTTTGTGCTGGGAGAATGCATGTAAAAGACAACAGCATGGGTAAGCAGAATTGGTGACACACTTCCTGCTGATTGCAAGGAGAAGAAGGAAGGGGGGGTTGGGGAGGGGGGGGGGGGGGGTCGTTACCACAAGAGACAGCTCCTCCACAACACAATACTCAGCAGCTCCACTTCCTGTAGTGGTTGTGGTGATGAGCAAGGCATCCCCCACATCAAAGGGGTGCACCACAAACAGCAAGATGACCGAGTTGAACAAGTTCATGATGGAGTTGCTGAAGGAGAAGGAGAAGGCAACAATGATGGAAGACATGGTGAGCCACACTTTTGTCAGGTCCACCTGTACAACACATGCCAGCACTGTTAGTTTAGATCAACTCAGCACAGTCTGCCTTCCCTGGGTGATCGAGCAGAAGTGACTACCAGCAGGCTTCATGTAACTGCCACATTAACAAGCTTGAACGCCCACAAGCAAGCCATGCAGCGTTGTCCCTTACAGCAGGGACTGAGAACACAGCCAGTGACTACACGCATCTACGGGGCTCCAGCCTTTGGAAGGTGCACAAACAAGGCAAAGCCGATAAGTCTTGGGAAAAGTTGATTGTGCAAGGCACCTCAGAAGGTAACAAGCCGTGCTCTAGTGACAGGTATGTTGCCTCAGCGAAGTCATGCAAAAGGACAATGTTGGGTGTTGATGCAGTGGTTGCGGCAACTGCATCTGTGCCCTAGCATGAGTTGGAGTAGAGAGGTGCTTACATTGAAGACCATGAGGTAGAAGAAGATGAAGATGAGGTGCAGTACAACACCAAAGACCAGCTCGAGCTTGCCAACCACAGTCTTGGTATCCTGATCACATGACACAAACCACTGACGGCAGGTAAATGCAGAAACATTATGTGTGCTGTTCATTTGAGATCAAGGCAGACCCGGTCAGCAGAAGACTCTGCAGCCAGGAAAGGTACCTTGAGAGACAGGGCCAAGTTTCTGCGCTCCTTGTAGATCTTGATGACAGCATCACGAATATCTGCCAGCACTAGCTTTCCATCCCCATTGTTGTCAAGCAAGTCAAAGGCCTCCCGGGCTTGCTCTGGTGACAAAAACGCCTCCAGGTCCTCCATGATGATGTGATTCCTGCACCAAACCAAAAATTGGGTTGTAGTTGTCATTGCTGCATATGTGTCAATTGCAACTACTGCAAGATCCACTAGTACTGCGGCTTTGGCTGTTGCCACTGCTGCTGAAACGCTGCAATTGAGCTATGGCAAGCAGACAGGTGCTTTGGTGGGCAAGATGGCGCACCTGGTGAAGTATGGCTTGATGTTCCAGAAGAGGTAGAAAGCCAGCTTGCGGGCTTCCTTCTCTCCAGTCACATGCTCGCTGTGCTTGGCCTGCCCCAGCTGGTCTGTGAAGGTTACTGTCAAGTTGTTCTTGCGGATGTGCTTCTCCACCTGAGGTTCACAACATGCCTTTCTATGTCAGCAGACAGCAAATCATGTACTGTTCACCCCCATGCTGCTGGGAAGCGTGAACATCACTAACTTGTGGCTACACATATGAGGAAAAGTGCACACAATGGCAGAACTGATACAAGAGAGTAAAACCCCATTCTGCACGAAAGCCTGCAGCTTGCATAAGCACATCATAGCTGGGATGACACCGTAGGTGACGCTAAACGCGATCTGGATGCGTAAGCCAAGAACCACCAAAGGCGAACAGTCAGGTCTTACGCAAGGGTAGAATATGATGCAAGAGATGTAGCTGGGATATGACTACGCCGCAACAACACGTGGGCTGTGACTCCTCATGAAGCAAGAAAGAACTCATGTTTCCAGGTCAGAACATGTGCAGTGTTACCTTGTGCAGCTTGGCTATGACCTCCTCATCGTTTTTGGCTGTGGCAGTCAGCTCTGCCAAATGAATTTCCTCTTCCCGCTTCTCCTGGTTCTCTATCTGCAAACCCAAAACGAAGGAGGCTTAGCTGTTGCTTTTTGGCATGGCAAAGGGATGCAGAACAACAGATGTTGCACATGGTCAATGCTGCCAACCAATTGAATACACCATGGGATGCAAAACAGCAGTGCTTGCGCAATGGATGCATTCAGTCTTAGTGGGCAGCATGCATCCACTGATTGAGCGCAGATACATTGATTTGCGCAAAGACAGAATATCTGAGCAATTAGGCAGACTGTTAGTTGAATGCAAAGGAAGCAAAGAATCTGAAACTAATAGTCTTACAGATCCAGACCATGATGGTGCATCAAGGAATGAGAAAGAACACAGACTGTTATAATGTCATAACTGCACCCAACCACAATGAGCTTCAGGCATGCATACACCACGGTGCTTTTGGACGTGCTGGGAGTGCAGACCTGTATAGCTTTGACATTCCCCTGTACACGGCGCGCCATACGCAGCTTAGCCCAGCCTGACAGCTTCTTGGGCTGGTCCTCCTTTTGGGCCTGGGCCTGAGCGTAGCCTGACGCTTGCTCATTGCGGCTCTCGTTGCGCCTCAGAGTCCTGCGGCTGCCGCTGGGCCGGCTGCTGCTGGGGCGGCTGCCACTGGCCTGCCTGGATGCCCCTGCCTCTGGAGATTCCAAGTGTGATAAGTCTCCCTGTAACCAAGACACTGCTTAAGCCCAATTAGCAACGCCAGCACTCATACATGGAAGTAGCCCCCTCAGATGCACTGACAGGAGGCTTTCAACCAAGTACAGCAAAAATTGGACAATATGCCTGCATGCAACGTGCAACCACATGCATGACAATCATGCATAGAGTGTGTAAAGGTTGAAGTACACAGGTTGCTAGCACAAGCACATTCAGCACAGTTGCAGGCTTTAGTTGAGTGCTGTGCGCTTCTGCTTATAAGGGGCAAAGGGCAATGCAGGAGGGGTTGTGCAGGGCCTCACGTGATGAGAGGAGGTGGTGCGGCGGCTGGAGGGGGGGCCCTGATCAGTGGTTCCCCTGAAGCTGGCCCCAGGCCGCCGATGGTGTGTCGCCTCGTTGGCAGCATTAACCTCAACCGACCTCCTGCAATGTTTAGAGCATCATGAGTCTCATGCCGACCAGCGTCCAGGGTGGGGAGCCAGATGTGATACAAACACTAGGCATATGGTCAGCATGGCGCTCCAGAATGAAGCCAGTGCTACCTTTGTCATGTCCAAACAAAACATTTTGTTGTTCCATGACTGCCACGTAAAGTGGGCAGTCCAAAAAGTGTTGCTCATCCTCAACTGCGTGCATGTTGCAATGCTGACAAACACGCTCATCTCTTGGTGGTCTTGATCGGAGCCATCTATGAGTGTCAACCTTAAGCCAATGGGAGCCTAGTCAAAATTTGATGAGAGCAATTGGCAGGGGAGGGTCTGGCGAATAGATGGGATGCCATTTTGTCAGAGTGCATGTTTTCAAGATAACATTGAGCCTTGATGGAACTTGATGGAACTGATCTGAACCCTAAACCCATGTGTCCTGCAAGGTGATTACCGCATTTGAAACTGACAATGTGCCATCAGATCAGAGACCTTGAAATCATGGGCAACCAATCAACCAGACACACACATGACTGCTGAGCTTATGCAAAGAGCTTTTGACTTGCGTATCACCCAGTAGTTCACGTTAGAGACCTTGGAAACTGTGGGCAACCAACCAACCAGACACTCACATGACTGCTGACCTTGTGCAGAGGCTGTCAACTGTGCGTAACGCCCACTGGTTCAACCAACAGGCCCATAAACATGAACAGCAAATTATGCCAAAAGACATGCAGAGGTAATTGCCCAAGCTCACACATGACAGCAGCACTATAGGTTGATATGCGATCATGTCACGTGCGGTTCAAAAACATGTGATGACCTGAGGACATGCATTCGCAGTCACTTGGAACACCCAAGCCCCAAATTTAACACCCATACGAAAGAAAAGGTTGAATATGTGAAGAAAAAGGGAGCAACGCAAACTCCTGCCGTCAATGACCAGATCAGAACACCTGTATTGCATAGCAAAAAGGGCCCGTTTCCCTTCCGAAGTCAGCTTATAAGGCAGGGTACCTGTTGTCAGCTCACCACCTCACAGCTTGCACAAAGCAATACATACATTGCGTTGCAACCTGCCAATCACAAATAAACCTGTGGCAAAAAGGTCTGCAAGCTTAGAATCTCCACAAGCAAGACCACCAAGAGACCACTCCCAAAAACATGTCAAAACTGATTTGCCACAGTGCTAGCACACTGACGCAACGCCGAGGCTCGCTCAACTGTGCGCAACTGCGATTACTAGGCTCCTCTGTCAGCTGATCAGGAGTCTCAAGTTGCTTCAGATACTGCCGTACTGGAACAATGAACAAGCCTGGTAGAGCTGCAGCCAACAGCGCCTAGGCTGAGGGTGCTGAAATGAGCAAATGCTGAGTCATACAAGCATTGGCAAACTTGCCCGCGCACTAGCATGCGGAACTGCATGCTTACTGAAGACACGAGGTGAGCAGGCCCACCCTATAGGAGACGCCTCATCCTCCCCCGTGGCCTTGGCTGCGGAAGCCCCACCCAGATGTGGCGGGCTGACCTCAAGGCTGATTTGTTCAGTATCCTGGTCAGACAGCGGGTGTGGGGCTGTTTGAGCACGCCGCATAGTCTGGTGGGGCACCTGTTCCTCCACAGGAGAGGGAGCCCCTTCTGCGCTGGTGCTGGACAGGGCGTTGCGGCGCACATGCTCCTCCTGATCAGCCGTCTGCTTTCTTGAGGGCGGCCGGCTGGACAGCATCCTCTTCAAGGGCTTAGGTGTCACCTGAGCCACCTGCACCAGAAGCGGTACTTGTCCTCCTGCTATCCCAAATAGCAGATTTGCAGCAAATAGTACTTTGTGGCTTTCAAGGCAGCTTTTGGTGACAGCTTATGCACAAGCCCTTGGCTCATGACATGCACTTGCCATCAAACTTGGATGCAGAGAGGGACGAATGAACAAGGTGCACAGCGGACAATGAAGTGCATTGTGCATGTATCACACTAGCATGCAACGCCGCGACAGAAACATCAAACTGACCTTTTCTCCCAAGTACTGGATATTGGACCTGAACTTGACCATGCGAGGTCCCACGCTAGCAACACCATTGGCGATTGGCTTGATGGTTCTGAGCACACCCTTGGGGGGTGGCGCCTTTCCAGGCTGCTCCCCTCTCTCAGCCTGCTCCTTCTCATGGGCCTTGTGAAGCAAGTCCAGGTTGCGCGGCTGCATGCCTGCTGTCACGCTGGCAGCCCTGTTGGCTGGGGTGACGCTGGCAACACGCATGTGCTTAGAAGCTCTGTTGGCCTGGCTGCGTGGCTGAGACAGGGCCATCAAGAAGTACTCCTGCACCAATACCACCCTTGATTGGTGATGTGAAGCCTGTGCAGCAGTGGGCATATGACATGGTTGCTATTGCAAATAAGCCAGGCGTGCAGTTGTTTGCCTTGCAAAGCAATGTGAGCATGATCTGTCAGCAGCTCTGGCGCAACTATGACAGCTGCAGCTCTGTACAGACCCAAATCTGGGCACAGCTCTTATTGCTGTTTTTGCCAGGACATTTCACACAGTGTGCAAGGGTGACTGCAGCAGTGTCTGCCGGTCTCAGCATTGCTACTTAAGGCTGGTGGTCATGCATTGGGTACACACAGCTCAAGTTCAGGAGAAGCAGCACCTTCTGGAGAGCTTCCTGCATGCGCTGGAAGTATGTCTCTTGATGAAAGTGACCAGCCATCAGCTTTGCAGCCATGGTCTTGATCACATCCACAATCAGCCATAAAAAAATGCACACAAGCACCTGCAACAAGCGCAGCTGCTGAATAACCAAGAACAGCACGCAAAGCGGTAGATGCATTGCTGCATAGGCTGATTGTCAGAGAGCAACTGTTGTCTGGCGACTGGGATAGTGACATGTGTTCCAGGCAGGCAGGAACAGGGACAGAAGGTAGGGAGGGCGCACACACCTTGATGATGTAGACATAGACCTGATGAACAGTTGGGTTGTTGTTGGACTGTCCCTGGAAAATGGCCGCAAACAGGCCGCACACCAGGGCGCCCTTGAACACCCTGGACAGATACTTCTGCACAACCAGGACCACAAGTCACCAAAAGCAAGCACTTTGCATTGCACTGCTCCATGCGGCTTTGCCCTATATCTGCTGCTTTCAACAAGAGCCCTGACAAGCCTTGCGTGGCAAACATGCATTCGTGGTTTGCTTGGCAATGCCAGTCGACACAACAACCCCACAATAGTGCATCAATTAAGCGCCAATCTGATACAGAGAGCCCATCTGACACTGCAGGTCACTGTAGCATATACGCCCAGATCTGCTGGATCACCTTGGTTCCAACAAGGTAGTACAGTGCCTTTTTCTGGAAGAAAAAGATTTTTTCCACCATCCATACCAGAATTCTGACCAAAAGGTTGCCAGTGATGTTGATTGGGACAAGAACGCCCACCATTATCAGCCACCGCCATGCTTCAAAGTTACCGTTGAAATCCTGTCAGCAGTGCACACAGCCGTTGATGTCGCATACGGGCTATGGTGCCCTTGACAAGCAGTTCAGCATTTCTGCCCGGCATCAGCTCTGCCTGGATTTCCAAGCAGCTACAAACAGCAGAAAGCAGCTACAAATGGCGAATCTTGTAAGCACTCAGTCCTGTCAGGAGCGTGCACTGCCTCAGATTCGCATCAGCAGGGCAGATTGCGATGCAATCCAACAAACACTGCAATGAAATGGAAACAAATGCCGTGCAGCACAGCTGTTCAGTGAGAAGGCACATGGCATTGTGTATATCAGTGCATGTGCTTACAGTAAGCCTGAATGCAAACATCATGAGTGCAAGCAAAAGTGCAACAAACCTGCGTCTGATAATGTTTGGTAGCAAGCACAGTGCCGACTGTCAGCAGCACAGCAGACACAAACAGAGGGATGGCGCTCTGCCAAAAAGCTCTGGTTCTCCAGGCAGGCTTGGCTGCCTGCCGTTCAGCTTCTTCTAGCTCATCCATCTGCACGATGTCGGTCATGCCCTCCTGGCTGCCCTGAGACCTGCTTCCATGGCTGCTCTTCTTCTTTTTCCTTCTGAAGCTCTTGAAGACATGATGCTGCAATGTAGCAAAAGCCTCGCACTTCAAGCAAGCACTGTCATAGGTAAACAAAGTGTTCATAGTTGGAGCACTGAGGCATGTGCAAGACAAAAACACGCATTGGAGCACAAATAGTGCATAAGTCAAGCTACAGATATGATCGGCCTTGTTGGAGTTACCTCTTTAGCATCCTTCTTTGTGTGCTCAGAAGTGTGCAGATCACCGGCCATGCTATTTGATCTGAGATTGGAGGGCCGCCGCTGCGGTGCAGCATGAGGATGCTGTTCAGCAGCAGCTGCCGAGGCTACATCCCCAACACTTTCCTGCATACATTCATAGGTGTTAGAAGCAGCATCCAACAGTTTCCACCTTCGTTAGAGGTTTTCACATGTAACTGCTTGCAGTATGGAAAGTGCTAAATGTAAATAGAGACAGATGATTGTACGACGAGATACAATGCAGCACAAATGGACTGGCAATTCTACCCTGTGCTGCTGTGTCTTGTGCCTCTCTCGCAGATGCTGAAATACTTTGAGCTTTGAAAGTTTTTCCACCGCACTAGCAGACAAGCCTTCCTCCTCCAGCTCTGCACAGCACAGGCTATGCAATTGCAGGGATGTCTCGTGCACTGTTCCCGCATAATGAATGTCTTTCCTTTCCCTATGTGATTGGCAGCCATCAGCATTCTTGCCAGACAATGACTGAGCAGGAAGGGGTCAAACATGTTACCAGCTGGCTGCTGCATATCTTGTGACACATCTGGAGCTGCCTGCTCATCAGGATCAAATTCGCTGCCTGTGTGACTAGGTCTGGCCCGGTGCCTGAACCAATGCCCGTGCTGCTGCGGAGGAGTGTTCTCAAGCAGAGGCTCGGTGCTATGCTGAGCTTCACGTCTTGTCCGCTCGACAGTACGTTCACTCGCAGGTGAAGAGCTGATTACAACTTCCTCCAGAGATGTCGTCCGTCTAGGACCGTCACCGCTCGCTGGCATCTGCTCTCGAGCATGTAAGGTGCTCGACTCCTGACGTGCAGGTGTCAAAACTCAGAGAGCGATGCAAGACAGGCAGCTTGCTTGCTTCACACCAAACGCCACGTATCAAATGCATTCATTTCCACGCAGTGCTGAAAGGATGGATAGGCCTCCAACCGCGTCGTCCTCCCAAGCGATGCAGGTGATTCGTTGTACGATCAAACAGAGTACTGAGTCTGAGAAGCTGCACGTGATTGAGATTTAAGTACGAGAAGAAGAAGGTTGCCAGGGCTGGCATTTGACTGTTGAGACTCAGCGATGTGCAACGCAGCGACAACAGCCGATGCTGAGGACTCTGTATGGGATGATCCACTGAGAGTCCTCACCAGCAAAGTTCCGGTGTTGAAAGCAGTTTGGAAAAAACTTGATCACAGCGGTTTTGAACACGCCACAAAAGATCAGCTTCGGCTGGCGCTACTTAAGCGTGCTTTCTGGAAAGAGTTTGCTTCAGAGCATGAGTCGGCAGCTGCGCACGACAAGGCCAGAGTTAGCCCATTTTCCATCGAAAAACCCCCTATGATCACAACCTCACCACCAAGCTCCGGCCTCAGAACAGAGTTCAGAGAGAACAGAGCAGCAGCACGACGGGAGACACCGATCCTGAGCTTCAAGGAAGCTGTCAGTTCTCCTACCAGGTTACCAGTTCCATCCCCTCACTGCAACAACTTTTGAAAGACGGCTGGCAGAAGCAGAGCTTTTGCTCAAAGAGCACAAGCAGAAGTTTCGGGAGCTGGACAGAAAGGCTGCAATTCTGGACAGACAAGCCAAGGAGCTCAATCTGATTGTGTACAATGTCCCAGAGACTGCAGGAGCGGATGCACTTGATTCTCTTTTGAACAAGTGTATGCCAGATTGCCATGCTGTTGGTTGGGGGATGGGCCGGCTAGGTACATACTGCCCTGATCAGAAGAGGCCACGACCAGTACGCATGAGGTTTGATTCAAAGAACGACAAGCACTTCTTCCTCAAGCATGCTAAGCACCTGAAGGAAGTCGGCCTCAGATATGACGATGATTTGACAAGGATGGAACAAAGTGAGAAACAAGACCTGTCTGCAGATTTCAGCGTCTTAAAGACAAAAGGCCATAAGCCTTTTTACAGAGGTTCTTTACTCAAGTTCCGCCATGCCAACAAGACACGCACATGCAAGAGGAATGGGGCAAACAGAGCCCCTGATGCCCAGGCTTAATGCAATTGAGGTCTTTGTATTTACCTTCAGCACTTACACATTTCATGCTGACTTTTACAAACGTTTTCTGGTTGTGCAATGATGTACAATAAGTTCTCAACAAGTCTAAGACTGTGAATGATGAATGATACACCAAGCTATTGATGAATATTGCATTGTGTTTGTATGTGAATTCATTGAACTGGACTCTTGTTTGGTTGGCCCCAGGAGGTACCCAGAACAGTGAATTTGTCTTACTTCAGACTATTGGTCAAATGGTCAACTGACCCAAACGACCTTTTAAAAAGATTGATTGATTGATTGATCGACATGCTGGGATCTGGATGTCAGCATAGAGGTGCACGGTATAATTCGACGCATGCCAGAGTGACGTCTGCGCTGAAGCGGCGCTGACGGCATCTCAGGCAGTACCACGCACACACAGCTTGAAATTCCGTGACCCGACATTGGCGATGCTGCTCAGGCAACTGCGCGCGTTTCACAAGCAATGCTATGTATCGCAGGGCCATCCAGCATGTGTTTGGCCCGCGCAGCATGGCCTCCGTGCCAGCAACAAGCTTTTGTCCTGTAGTAAACAACCAAGGGGCTTCGCACGCACAGTCAAGGCTGCAAGCAGCCTAGCGGCCCCTGCATCAGATGCAGAGCCTCCCCGCAACTCTGCAAACGCCACGTCAGTGCAGCTCCCCGAGGGCATTGCAGAGCCCATGTCTGAGGAGGAAGTGGCTACAGAGCAGCAGCGCCGCAGGAAGCTCTGGTTTGCAGCTATCAAGCCGCCAATGTACACAGTGTCCATCATTCCAGTTTTAGTGAGTTTTGACATTACACTTGGCTGCTTGCAAGCTGTTGAATGTATCAGTGCAAGCTTCAACTCAACACAGGTTGCTGCTGCAGCTGCATATGCTTCAACTGGGACCGTGTCCCTCAGTAAATGCCTTCAGCTCAACCTAGCATCTATCTTGATCATTCTGTGGCTGAACCTCAGGTCAGTAGCATCTCAGCTGTTTGACGTTAGAATTGCTACATTTGGCATTCATTAAGCCCTTGGCCATGAACTGCAGCAATGACGCTTTTGACGCCGACATGAACATAGATGGTAACAAGCCAGAAAGCGTTGTGAACCTGACAGGCAGTCGAAATGGAGTTCTTGCCACTGCATTTGCCTCTTTTGCTGTTGGCATATTTTGCCTTTGGTCATTGGTAACAGGGCCGGTAAGCATATCTTTGAACACCACAGCACCACCTGAGACAACAGGCAAACGTGTGCATTCATCATGTATCATGCGCATGTCTTGATGTTCATTTGCAGGCTGTTCACGGCGACCCGCGAATATCAGTCATGCTTGGTGTTGCAATTGTCATGGGCTATGTCTATCAGGGTCCCCCTTTCAGGTTGGCCTGTCTGCCAGCATACTGTGCATATATTCACAGCAGTTCAGCCACGACATCATTCCACAAGCACCTGTGTAGCACTCTGCTGCCTGCTTATCAAAATTTAAACTGCACATTGACAATTCTGAATCAGGTGTGCTGGTCAAACACCCAGTGCGTGTGCAGATGGAGCTATAAAGGGCTAGGGGAGCCGCTGTGCTTTGCAGCTTTTGGCCCCCTGGCAACTTGCGCTTTCTACCTGGCTCAGGTATGCTACTTTGTTGCGCACTGTCAACCCAGTCTGGCATAGTATGTATTTCAGGTTATGCATGCATGTTCCAGAGCCCTCCTTGCCTTGCAGACAACCTAGCACTCACTCTTTTCACAGAAGCTGACTTCCAGAAACTCAGTATCCACACAGTTGCTTATGTGTAGGTGGCCAGGCCAGTTGTGACACTCCCAGACATCACTGCTGCAGCTGTAGCAGCTCCTGATATCAGTGCTGCAGTTCTGGTCAGCAGTGTGGTGGTTGGCATCACCACCTCCCTCATCCTCTTTTGCAGCCATTTTCACCAAATTGCTGACGACACAGCAGCCAACAAGATGTCGCCTTTGGTCAGGTTAGGGACTGCAAACGGCGTCAAGGTGACTTGCTATCTTGCAGCGGCTGGCACCAGCTTCCTTCGAGCATATGTATGCTGAAAATGGCACAGCTCACTTTGGTTTGTTACTTGATGACACATATATGCATCTCAGGCTGACATATATTGACAATGCGGACGTCACTCTGCACAAGCAGCAGATTGCATGATATGGTTGCAACATATGATTTGCCGAGATGTTGAACACAGACATAGCATATGTGTTGCAGGTGTTGCAACTAACGCTGGCTGGGCTGTATGCTCTTGTAGCCCTGTCTGCAGCTGCAGGCTGGCTGCCGGTTGCTTGCTTTGGAGCCCTCTGCCTAGCTTCTCCTGTGGTGAGTACATGTCATGCATTGTTGCTATATGCTCAACATCTCCCAATGGGTATTTATTTGTCATTTCGGCATGTTCTTGTTTGTCTCAACCTATTGAGCACAAAGTGACACACCAAGACTAACAAATGCCAATGACTACATATATCTGAGTGGGTGTGCAGCAACTACTAGTTTTGCGTGCAGGTGAAAGACTTCCTGACTTTTGCTGAGGCAAATCATACTGCACCTCCAGTCATTCGATTTCTCAAGCTGCATTGTATCAAAGTACACACTGCTGTTGGGCTTGCACTTATAGCTGGCTTGTCGCTGCCTCAGTTGTGTGCCACATACCTCTGACACCAGCGAGTCCTGTTGTGCCACTGACTCTGCTGTCAGTTGTGGTGGCAATCAACTTGTGCTCAAGTTTTCCAATGTAAATACATGCAGTTGGCAAATCAAGCCAAGTGCAATCTATGATGTATGCAGCGTGATGGTTTAGATCCAAACCCTGCACATATATAGGAGCAGTGCTTCTGCGTAGGTGTGAGCACGTGCAATAGTCAATACGATCAGCCCCTGCACAGTATGTAAGGGAGAAAGTGACACAGAAAATGCAAATAGTGAGTAAATTGTCAGTGCACAACACCAATGGCGGTCACTTGGCTAGCTGAATGCTGCGCACAGCGGGTGCAGATCAGTAGCCAAGAAGACAGGTACCAGACTTTACACACACATGACTCACTAAAAGTATTGCGGCCATGTCTGATGACTGTGACAACAGCTGGGCACAATATACTCATGACCAATGTTCCTCACAGTTCTGGCTGTTCTCTACAATCAAGCCATGTGAGCGAGTGCCAGCGGTACAGAATTGCTCCACAATTCGATGATTGATGGATGCACAACACATGAGCTATGCCTGCTGGTTGTCACATCACTGTGGAGCAATAGGCCCTTGACATCAAAGCTGTGGAATGTGATCAGCAAAAGGTTGCCCTGCACCTAAACAAGGTCTACTGACGAAAAACAACACCAGATGTACTGATAGCCTCCACTACCTTTCCGCAGAAAAAAATGCTAGCTGCAGAGGCCAACACAGCCCTTTCTTGGTAAGTCGAACCACAACAGCAAGCTGAAAAGGAAAATGTGACAGTGTTAAGCCTGCATATCAGCAGGAGCAGGCTCAGGGGGGGTGTGGGTTGCTGTGCCATCTGTCGCTGCGGCCGTTTCAGGCCTGAGCTTGGACAAGATGAAGGTCATCTGGCCTCCAATCTCCACTCCAATGACCTGACGGTTTTTGAAACGCTTGGTCTCCTTCAGCTTCAAAGGAACAATTTCATCCGGGTCTTTTTCCCCGTCCGGAATTGGTCCTGAAATGCAAAAAACTAATCAGCAAGAACAATTTTGCGTAGGCTCAACCCACCTAAGTAGCTATCTGACGCCCGGCTGCAAGCCTGGACTTGCAGCCGTATGCAGGGACAAGCAGGATGCATGTAGGGGCAAAGCAGATGCATCACCTTTGCCAAGCTGGGAGTTGGTGTTGGCTCCCCACAAGTAGGCCTCCCCCGTGCTGCTGTAGCACCCTGATACCATGATACCTGCATCACCATGGATGTGGCTGACTTGAACATAAACTGCTCAGTCTGACTTCTGGCACAGAATTGACAGCTGACTGCAACCATGCACATGCATTTGCTGGATCATTGCATCAATGTCAGCTTCACCTCATCAGTCATGCCAATGTACGCCAAGCATACGATGCTGATTGAAAGGCAAACCTGCAAGCATGAGGCAGGCACCCGCAAGTCTTCCTCGGTGGCTTGATTCATACGCACGCAGACAATGAAGATATAGGATAGGCACTGACACAAGAACATGGGGAGGGGGGAGGGGTGGCATCTCACCAGCAGCCATTCCCTTCACAGTGACGCCGTCCAATTTGTCTACAGGCCTGGCCTCTGGCATACTGTCGTCTCCCCTGGGATTTACATCCAGCCTACCAATGCGCCCGTATGTAGCCCTGCCAAATGACAGCAGCTGCCCTGCCTGCACCATGAAAACAAGCAGAGCTTACCAGGTGTTCACAGAAAGCGGGCCAACTGCCACACAGGCTCTGCCAAACTTGCATACATATTGTAGAAGACTGCCCAATGTAGATGTGTAAGGACCTCGAAATCAGCCTCCATAAGCAGGCGTGCATTCATGCAGGACAAGGCTGCTGAAGCCAAGTCAAGCAAAATCCTGACATGCAAGCCACCAGGAGGGTTAGGCAGGATACCTGAGTAAGTGCCAAAGCATGGTGCTGGCCACCCCGCACTTCAGTGACGTCAAAGTCCTTCAGACTGCGGACCACATGAGGGTCCATCACAGGCTCCTGCACCATCCGCATCTGACCTCAGAGTGCAGTGCCCATACCAACTATCAAGTTCCACCTCCACAGACAGAAATCAACATCGGATACCAATCCAAAACAATTCAGAGTGACATGTGATCAGATTTGTCTCCATTTGAATGTGCCGCCTGGTTGCAGTGTGACGCACAACCAGTGCTTTCATGCAACCTATATACATTGTCGCCATTGGCACAGTCAGGCGGGAAGGAGCCACAAGGTGCATGGCCTAAAGGTATGACACGGATCTTACCTCGCCTGGCAAGCCAACCTGGCCATAGTTGTTGAGGCCCCAGGCCCAGGTTTTGCCAGCCTCATCCACAGCATAGCTGGCATAGCTCCCACAGGCAATGTCCACTACCTTGGAGTGAACCGACACACCCCTTGACCTCTTCGTCCGCTTCACAGAATGAGGCACCAACAAAGTCTCCTGCAGTTTCAGGGAAAAATCTTTGCCAGCTGCTACAGGGAGTGCATTGGAGGCTGCAGAAAACTGCTGCTATCATAATGCTTGGAGCCATCGACTCTTCTGGGCCTGACTTGTAGCAATGAGAGAACCTGGATCAACTGGATGTTGGCAGGCAGTTTTTTTGCCTGTAGGGTCGCCACTTGTTAATAACAAATGAAGCTCTAGGAACCAGCTGTGGCCAGACAGCAGCCATCCACAAAAGTGCAATCAAAAGTATCTGTAAGTCAGGCCTGCTGATTGCCACAGAGTTTGTGGTAATGAGTGCCATGGTTGTAGCCTTGTAACAGCAGCACACCTTCTCATCTCTGCTGAGGTGCCTTTCTCCAATGCGCCCCAGCTGGCCCTGCCCAGCAGTGCCCCAGGACAATATCTGGCCTCCACGCGTGAGGACAACTGTGTGGTCTGTGCCTGCACAATAGCAGAGCTTCAGGCCTACTGAAAGCTGTTGCAGGCACATGTTTGCATTGAGAGCTTCAGCAACCCAGAGCTGCCATGCACTACAGATGTATGTGATCAATAATTCTGCTCACAGAAGAGATGAATCTGCACATGTATCAGCAGCTATGCCTGCAAGCTACCAGATGTTGCTGCTTCAAGACAGGAATGGTATGCTTGCATTTCACAGATGTTCCACTGCAGTCGCTTATCAGTTCACAAGCCTGTAATTTGCCCAATCCAGTGCACAGCAGTCACAAGCCCGTTTAGTATGCAGATGCCCCGAGATATACTGCCTGGCACAAACTGCAACTCAACAAGGCCAAAAGGTGTCGCTCACCAGAGGCAATCTTGACAGCCTGGTCATCAGATGTCGTGGGATCCAAAACTAGAGTGGGCAGAAGCGCAATCCTGGTGGAAGGTGAGAAGCCATACACGCCAGTGGCATCTCTGTAGGTGCCCCAGGCAAACACAGCTCCATGCTCAGTCAGCACACATGTATGCGAGTCTCCTGCAGCACACATGTGCACATACAATCTTGGTATCCTATACTTTGAAAAATTTAAGATTTTGAGTTACGACACAATCATGTCAGGTTCCATGCTGATCTGCATGGGAGGCACCAGCATGCGCACATGTGTGCCTAGCTGGTTGCACAGACCAAAGTAAAGACGGTTAACATGATGCTTGCCATGCAGATTGAACCATATGGTGACAGGCCAGCACCATGACACATAGCAGCATCAGTAAATATACAGTCAGCCCTTGCAAACATACCAGCTGAAATCTGGACAGCATGCCCATGTGTGGCAGGCATGTCCACCTTGCCCCAGGTGTAGCTGTCACCAGCTTCCTTACCACCTTCATGACCTTTCCAGGCCTCACTTGCTGCAGCAACAATACCTCAAATCAGTCTCCCCTGCATGCAGAGGTGCTGCTTGAGCAGGCAGGTAACAGCACCTGTGAAGCGACCTAGCGCCCCCTCATCATTCACTCCTGTGGTATACACTTGGAAATCTTCTGTTAACGCCACAGAGTGCATACCCCCGGCAGCTACTTGCAGCGTCTGCAATGTGGCCACATACAAACCCTCTGGGAATGTAAGCCTGGGCAATGCTGAAGCAGGTGACAAAACACTGTACACACCTTTTGACCACCTGCCACAGTGGGAATAGGCCTTGTGGTGTCTACTACATCCTCTCCAAGGCCAAACTGACCGCAGTCACCATCACCAATAACAAACAGGTCGCCTGGCACCTGCATATCGAATAGGTGATGCGATCATGGAGTAAGATTACCCTTCCCGCGAACTTGCACAGCTTTGGCATACCTTGCCATGTGAGGGATGAGAGATAGTTGTCAAAACTTCCACAGCAGGCGATGAAGCTTTCCGCTTGCGAGAAGCCTTGTTTTTCCCTTCACCAGTCTTTGAGCCCTTCACTTCAGCCACCTTTTCGACCTTGTCCGCTTTGTCAGCCTTCTTCTCTACTTTCTTCCGAGGATTTTTAGCGACAGGCATCGCCGAGTCAAACTTAAGCTTTGCTGTTTTTGTACAAAGAGGTGTAGCCTGCGCCTATGCGTTGCGACCAGCTGCTTTGACACCAAGTGCACTTTGATCTGGTTGCCAAACGGGTACTGGTGCTTTTGTACTGTAGGAGCCTTCTGTAGAAGTCAACTGCTGCACCGCTGGAAAGTTAATGACAAAAAGAAGAGGACTACCTAATTTGGACTTCTTGTCTTTACCTTTCCAGGCAAGAAGGTTCCAGCGACGGTCCGGAGATGACTTATACTGCCGGCATCGTGCTGATGTCACTTGACACCCCAAACAGCTGCATATTGGTGGCCTGCATGGCTCATCTGTGTCTACAAAGCGGACATTATAACTCCTGTAAAACATAAGAACCTAGTCTGCAAAGACTAAGAACCCTTAAGCAGCAGATATCCAGGCCTGGACATGAGGCGCATGCAGACACTTCAAACTGACATAGGCAGGACAGCTTCAACAGGCAGGAAACAGAACATCATGTGTCTATGGAAAAGCTCGAGTTTGTAGTAGCTGACAGGCCTAGTTGCCCTTGTTTGGTCAGTGAAACAATGAGTGACTGAGTGATGATCCGTGGTAGCATCTGTAGCACAGCGTATTGTTGCTGAGTGTCACTTACAAACACTGCTAAGTGTTTCATGTATTTGAGCTTGCTGTCTGCATGGCAGGTGTCAGCAGTTGCTTCAGGGTATTGAAGCATCCTTGTTGGTGGGGTTGGTGCCAGCCCTAGGTTCCAATTGGACCTGCAGTTGAGACTTTTGTGCACAGGTAATCGTAAGTGTTTAAGCGTTTAGAGTATCAATGTAATCCATCCGTTGCGTCATACAGCCTACTGTACCCTGTGTCATATGCATGTGCTTCATAAAGCACTTTGCACAAGCTGTCTGTCTAAAGAAGAGAGAACAGATTTACAGGTCCTTGCCAGCCTGATTAGGCATGATCACCTGAGCAACAAGAAGCATAGACTGGCTTCAAATGTCTTCTCAGAGTTTTGATTGCACTTTGATTTGAAGCGGGACTCAACAAGTGTTGCGCTAACATGTCAAACTTGCCAAAGAAAACTGCCAAGCCAACATCGAAGAAACCCAAACCCTCAAAGGTTAGCCCTGCATCACCACAAGGCGGCTGAAAACACAATAGTTGCCATCACCACCACATACAATAGTCAACACGTGAGCTAACCAGCAATGTGGACAGCAAAGTATCTAGTGTCTGATGCAGCAGACTTGCAGCACAGGCTGTTTGGTAAGACATGACACCAGGGTTAACATGTGTGAGCAGTGCAGGTGTTGTCACATGCTGTCATTCCATTCTGTTCACCTGGTATTTTGCCCTGCTCTGCACCCTGAATGAAATGCTGTGGTAGCTGTGTCCAGTGCAGCTTTGAATTGAGGTGATGTATGGTATGGTAGCCATCATTGAATGACCGCTGATTGCCACTGAAGTTGACACAGTTGTACGACATGCCATATGCACTGCGAGGCTTGGTAGGATCAACAAAAATATGCTGGCACCTGCTGTCATCAAAGGAATGAATCAAATGAGACAAATCTGTATAGAGCAAATAAAGTCTTAAGCAGGATGCTGTGGGATACTGTCGGTGCAGACGTACTTGACAGCAGTAGACTGCCAGGTGCAGCTTGTGAATGTTGCACATCAGGTGTATGCCCTGACACAACTATTTCTAGCTGCAAACTACCCAGCTGCATGACCTGAAGCTGTACACCACAATTGGAAAGCAGCATCATAGTTCAGTCCATCAACAGTAGCACATTTTGTCCTGCCTGTTGCTACCATGCAACTGTGACCAAGTGCAGTAGACAACAGTGAATGAATGTTATCGTGCATGCTTGTGGCTCAACAATCAGCATGCAAGTGTATGATAGACACAGGGAATCAATCTAGATGCCACCTGCAGCACAGGACCTGAATCAATCATGGCAGGACGCAATAGCATACGTTGGGCAGGCGCTGCGTACCAGTTGCCGAGCATGAGGGCAAAGGAGGTGATCACCAAAGGCACAGCCAAGGTCCACATGGTGGCAGCGGTGTTGAGGTAGCAGAGGGCCACCACCAGGGCAATGTATAGAGCCTCCATGGTGAGACACTGACATACCATCCCCCATCGTCGAGCCCTAATGGCGTACAGAGGCAGCTCAATCCAGATGCCAACCAGATACCTCACCCAGTAGCTGCATCCCCACGACGCAGTAAGCCCAGAAAACTTGATGCCATGTGTTCAGTAGGTTGAGTGAACAGCATGATTTGACTTGTGACTACAGCAGCATGCCTTCAATAGGTATTGTGAACACTCAGCTTGCTGCTTTAAGCAACATGACCTGGTGTAAACATGGCATGCATGCTGTGAGGTTGCCGCCCAAGACTGTCAGAGCTGTGACTGGTGGTAATGGAGCATTGTCAGGCCTTACAAGAGGAAGTGGAAGAAGTTGTCACGTTGGTATGGCTCTGTTGAGCTGAGATCCTTGGGGTACCAGTTGTTCTCCTGTAGCGGCAAAGGCTGAGAGTCCTCAAACTCCAATGCTAAAATGGGCTGTAGAATGGCGAAAGACTAAAGCGGTGACCCCAGCTGCAAAGTCTGCATGAATGGTATGCATTGACTCAGAATTTGCGTGTGACTGACTGCAAGGTGCATGAGACGATGATGCAAACAGTGCAAGCCACAGCAACTTTAAGTTTGTTCGGCTGCGACACTTACGGCATGATGCATAACGACATGGTGAATTCTGTATAACCCACATGGAACTCCAAAGAAAGGCGCCAGCAGCACGGGAGCAATTTGATTCAGCCAAAGATGATCTGAACGCAGCAGGAAGCATTATCTTTATGTCTGGCATTGGCAATCTGATCAACTTGCACAATCTTATCACAACTGCACCCGCTCTGAACAGTTGCCGGTGCTGAGAGTAGTGAAGCGCCAACAGGAACCGCTCCAAAAAAAGCACATCAGTAGCTGCCAGGTATGCAGGACCAAGGATTGATGACCAGGCTGGCAGACAGTACAGAGCTAGAGTTGCAGGAAGAACCACAACAGCTACATCGAAAAAAAGATACAGAATTGGGAGGTCTCTCTTGTCTTGAAGCAAGGGCAAGCACAAGTTCTCTAGCCCCTTGGGCAATTTAAAGAGGAACTCATTGCGCTGCCCTGACAGATCTACATGGGCCGCCGCAATTGCTCGAGAGTATACTGAATCCTGTACCACTGATACCATAGGCTATAGCTTGGACTGGTGGCCAGCGAAACGCGTGTTGAACTTTGCGGATGTATCAATTTGTAACGCTAGCGTACTGCATAAATAGAAAGTGCTTAACAGTTGGCACGACTCGCTGTTCAGCACTATTTCCGACACGCTCACGTCTTCCCAAAAACCACTCATAAAATTCATGTATGGAGCTGCTGTGCAGTGTGGTCACAAAGGCTTGAAGAAATTGTTTGCTATGAATGTAGTGTGACTTTTCTCGGCATGCCGCGTGGCAGCAAGTCTGTAAATCGTCCACCAACCCCTGAACCAGAGGATCAACAACGAGAGCTTACTCTGGAAGAAGACATCCGGCTGAAGGTGACTCAATTAACCGCAAATTTGTCTTGTCACACTAGACTGTGTTGGCTTGAAGCTATTGCTACTGCTGCAGCTGATACAAAGCGGAACCGAGCAAAGGTGGGTAGTCACCATTCCACACTATTCCAAGTGATTCTTACCTAGTTGAGCTTGCCCGCTTTTTATAGGCTCAAAGACTTACTCACACAGCGTTTACTTGAAGCTGGCTGGACAGATCATGTGAGGGAGCGTATGCGAGGTCTGACAGCAATGCATCAATGTCTCAGCTTTTGCAGATGCCTTGGTATTATGGTTTGCAAGCAGTTCAATACACTCATGGCTCCTGCAGATGCATACACAGCCAGAAAGCAGTCCGGACAGGACCCGCAGCCAGATGATCTTGTGAAGGAAGTGCGCAGCTTTGGCCGATCTACTGTGCCGGATGCCGTCAAGGCAGAGCTGCTTGCAGAGCTGCGTGATTTTATGTCTTGAAGCCAAAGATGCTCACACAAGTGTCAGTTGCAGTGGCTTTCTGCTTTCTAAGGATTCAGACTTACTTTCAACAACACTTACAGCAAACAGCATGCATCTGTTTCTCCCATCATATTTCAGCTGATTGTTTCCAGCTGGCCTGAACAGACACCTGGGGTCAGCTGCAAGCCTACAGGGCTCTTGCAAAATCCAGAACCAGCACTGTCAATTGCCCTGTGGACAGACTTCTGTTGACACAGCTGATATTGTCAGGCTTTGCTCAGCCCTGAATAGTTGTGGTAGCTTTCGACAGACAGCTCACCTGCATGTGCCTTCTCTGTGAGCAAGTGGCAAGCTTGCAATTGTTTCTGGCTGAAGACCTTGCACTTGACGCAGCGTATGTTGTTCTCAGGCAAACATGCACAGGACCCCAGGACTTTTACACCACACTCAGCTTTTCTTTCTTCCAGATACCCTGCCAAGTAGTACCTAACAGTGCCATGGCACACATCTAACAAGTCACATTTGCAGCTGACATCATACGCAGCAGGCTGACAGTCGACAAATGTCAGGCCTGGCCTTTGACCCTCAGAGATTTAGTTGCTTCTACAGGTGCAAAGACGACAGTATTGGTCACTGCCATTTTATGCAGCTGCAGATTGATCTGCTCAGCTGGTATATCAACTGACATGTTATTCTTGCAAACAACACCTCCTAGATGGGGACCCTCAGCCACAGTAAATCAGTACTGCCAAAACAGATGCACAAGAACACTATTGTCTAGCAGCACCGGCATGGAAAAGGCCCCACGTGAAAACAATTTGTTCGCTTGGGGCTTCAACCTCCAATTCAGCTGCTTTCAGTACTGGTGATGACCTAGTCTGCTGTCCAAGATGAGCATGCAGCATACGAGCATGAGGAATGTGCACAAAGCAGGAGCATGCACACTCACCGGTAGCTGATACTGCCCAATTGCCAGCTTCATACTGATTTTCTGTTGGGCTAGCCCCGCCCCACAACCAGGAATCAAGCAATTGCCCCGGTGACAGGCACAATCCATAAACACCAAGAATAAAATT
>JAYKYS010000226.1:47500-53824 GCA_036924285.1 Asterella californica | reverse complement strand
AGACAAGTCTTGATCTTTAAGTTGTTGTATTTGATAGGATAAGCGACTCATTAAAAGTGAATATATATCAAACTCTTTTGAATATAGTAGTTAAGCTGGACTTGATTTCAAACCTATATCAAGATCTTGCTTGTTTTTAACAATGAATAAACTACTATACGAGAAAAGAGAAAATTGTAATGATACGTATAAAGATGAACTTCAGTACATATGGTCAAAGTCAATAGGAAAAGCCAAGAGAGTAGAGAAAATATTAGTGGCTGTTCGCTTGATAGAGATATAGAGATCATATTTTATTTAAACTTTGAATCAACATTTATATGAGTTAATGGAAGATGTAATGACGAGTACGAAGTATCAGTACTTTAACATAATACAATACATCCAATAATAAATTGGATTAAAGTTTAAAAAGCATGATCTTAAATGCTATTGTAAGATAAATAAATCAAGAATGAAGAAAATTATCAGTTGAGGGTTGTTGACGTTAAGAGAAGAGAAAATCATGAATCATGATACTACTTTGATATAATAAGATTAAATTGATATAATGGGTATTATTTGACGAAACATCAGAATATATAAAGAAATTAAAGTTTGATACTATAGAGTTTTAACAACACGAGAACACAAAAGTTGAAGTTCAAACTTAACTTTATTATTGTCTAGGACTTCCATGAGTAATTGAACCGTAATATTATTGTCATCTAAGTCAAGTTGATGTGAATTTCTTGTGATTTTTTTTCTATTGAGAGAACAAGTAAAGTTGCTCACTAGAATCTAACTTATACCAAATTCTTTTGTATATATTAGACTAGTGAAGTTATTAAAATATTCAAGACATAGATTAAAGACAACAACAAAAAACCAAGGGAGTACAGAAAATATTAGTGGTTGTTCGCTTGAGTAAAGTTTAAAAAACATAGGTGTTCAATGCTACTGCAAGATAAATGAATCAAGAATGGAGAACATTATCAGTTGAGGGTTAAGGGTTGTTGACGTTAACAGCTGAGATGTAAGTCATGAATCCTCGTACTGCTCAACATAATAAGATGAAATGAATATAATGCTATTATTTGACGAAAGTCAGATCAGATGCATAAACCATTTGATATATAAAGAAAATTAAAGTGTGACACGTAAATAAAAATGACACTACATGTGTATTTAAGTTATATAGGGGTTAGAAATGAACAGATATTATGAGTAGCTTAAGGTTTAAAGACATAAATTCGTGTAAGAATATCATAAGTCACTTTGAGAAGTATCTTCTTGTATCTGTTAGGAGAAGTAAGGTTAATCAATTAAAACCAAATGTATATCAAACTATATGTATAAACTATGAATATAAACACATATAGTAATTATATTCAGATTAATACATATTTTGATTCACCTACACATATAGTATGTAGTAGTCAAGCTGGACTTTATAACTCAACATGATTAATATTCAGTTTGTTCTGGACACTGAAAAAACTCACGTATGGAGGATAAATGATTGATAGAATAAATCAGGTTGAGCATTGAAACGGAGCGTGTTCGAATTATTTGAATCATGTAATACTTTATCAAGTTGGACTCCTTTAAACTCTTCATAAAGTTATACATATGATCAAATGGAAAAGAAAGATGCAATGTGACATATGAGAAGTCAGTACCTCGAGTATTATAAGAGGGAATACATGGAAGGATATACTCAAGTATAGTCTACAAAACAATTCATATTAAATGGTACATAGGAAAACCGAACATGGAGACAGTATACAGATAGATTGATTTTATATTGGGAACTAAATTCAAATATAAAGCACGTTCAACTTGGTTATCTTGACCATATGCAAGATATCAGAACGATAGCACATGTCCATTTAAGTTTGAGGGTTAGACATGAACATGAAATATCATATGCAAATAGCGTAGGGTTTAAACTCATGTAATTCTGAGGAATCTTTAAGATACATGTTAATCTTTAATACTTGAAAAGACAGAGAAGGATGTCAATAATCCATAGTGAAAAATTGAGTGATTTAATTGAAAAGCATAGATGAGTTTCATGAATTAAAATAGTACTTTGGCAAAAATTATGAGTAAAATGTTGTAAGATCTTGTTAATAGAGCCTCATTGTATGAAGAAATCCTAATAAATGCATAAATGATATAAAGTTTAAGTTTTAATTCACAGAAAAATTTAGTGTAATGTTGCAGAAATTAAATGTTGCAGAAACTGATATTGGTTTCTGAATTATTTTAATTGTTAATTGACATAGTTAGTTGATTAGTAAATATGTCCAACTGTCTCTAGTAACTTAGATATGAAAAACCCAGAGTGTATAAACAAGAGTGAAAGACCTTGTTTGAAGTATATAATCCTAAATAGGCAAGTATAGTACTTTGGTAAACATGAAAGATCTGATTGATAAGTTGTGATTCGATGGAAAATCACAAAACTCAGATAAGCGATCTAAAATAATGATTTTAATTCATAGAGATGTTACAGTTGAAACTTTACAGTATTAGATTAATTATGTCTGAAACTGACTTTGGCTTCTGAATTATTTTAGTGATAGTAGATATAGTTACTTGACAGTGTGAATCTGCTGAACTCTCACTTGTAATTCATATTTGAAAAACCGAGGGTGTATAAGAATGTGACATTTGGCTATATATGAAGTCTTGATCCTAAAAGTTTAGGATACTAATACAAACGTCAGAGTAATATGTGTAAGATGGAGTTTTACAGAGTATTGTTAGAGAAAATCATAATATATATACCGATGATATGGAATATAAATTTTTATTCACAAGACACTTTATTTTAGAGGTTCAGAGTCTTAGATTAATTTTCATAAGAAAGTGATATTGGCTTCTGAATTATTTTAGTGATAATAGATATAGTTAGTTCATCATGTGAATGTGTTCAACTCAGAATCAACTGTAATCACTTTTTAGAGGTTCAGAGTCTTAGATCAGTTTTCATCAGAAACTGACTTTGGCTTCTAAATTATTTTAATTGCAGTTGAATAAACAATGGATAGTACAGTATGTTGTTAAGCTGTCACTTGGATTCTATATTTGATCAACTGAGGAACCCTAAACAAAAGAGGGAGAGCTGTGCGCAAAGTCCTGATCAAAACTAATCGCTATAGAGGATGATCGAGTAATCCAAAACTATATGATCACGATAATCATTTATTAAGTACATATGATTCATGACATAGTGAGTGTGAAGTGTACATATGATGGGATATTACAAATGAGTATCCATGAAAATAGTTTCTATAAAACAAATGAGCTCCAAACTGTATATATGTGATATTGATTGAAATAAACTGAAGGTGAGAAATTCAGATATAGATCCCTTGAAGGGGTCTAACAACTACGTGTGCTAACCACATGCAAAGTATAGAAATGATACAACCGGCAGATTTACATATACGCGGAAAGAAGCAAAGAAGGACCAAGTTTGTTCTTAAGAAAAGTTAAACCTCCACCATCAATTTTTTGCTCACACTTTTTATGAAGGGGGTGTTAAGTGACATTTGAAACGTAATATGCAAACATGATAAACTCTTTGACAATTGCGGATACATGTATTTTAAGTACACAAGTAGTAAATAGGTGTAAATAGAACAAAGAAAAGATTAAATACAACAACTTACATGGAGTAATGGAAAAAGTGTCCAATATTTGGGTTTATTATGTATATCTAATGGGTTGCTATGAAAGACTAATGGGTTAAAGAGATCGAAGTTACATAGAGTAATGAAAGAAGTACTACGGTATTTGGATGTATTATGAATAAGTAATGGGTTACTTAGATCGAAATGATATAGGGTAATGGAAGAAGTATTACGGTCTTTGGATGTATTATGAATAAGTAGTGGGTGACATAGATCAACGTCACATAGAGTAACGAAAGAAGTACTACGGTATTTGGATTTATTATGATAAACTAATGGGTTCCATATTCAAGGTTATTTCATGGGGGAAGAAAGAAAAAACAGACAACATACATACGAGCAATTAATTTATTCGGTGCCAAAGAATCAATTCACGTCAAAAAGGAAAAGAACATACGAGTAATTAATCAGTTTAGTGCCTGGTAGCGTAATATATTTGTTCGATTGCCAAAGAATTAATTCGTAAAAAAAGGAAAAAAGAATTGGATGCAGCACCGGGGACTTCCGGAGGTCACCCATCCCAGTACTATTCCGGCCCAAGGGCATTTAACTGCAGAGTTCTGATGGGATCTGGTGGCGTGGCCCTGGTATGACCGCATCACGCTTCAAATGGTGGTATCCAAGTTTATAATAGCCGGTTGTTGAGGCATGAACATGGTTTAGGTAAAAGTTCGAGGGAGGAATAATGTTTATCGATGATGAAGAATTTCATAGAAAAAATCAACTCCGCGAGACAATAAACCACCGGGAAAAGTAAACCATCGGATATTTATTTGATAAATATCCATCGCTACATTATCAAATACACGGGAATAGTTACATCGAGTCTAAAATTTAGCTTAAAGGCCCTGAATAAAATCATACTTTACGTTGAAGTAGTCGGAATAAGATATCGGGAGCCGTCGAACATTAAACCATCGCTACATCAACGGTGGAGGAAGCCATCGAGAAAGATTAAACCATCGGGTAAAAAATGTAGGCTTAAAGGCCTCTGAATTAAATCATACTTTGCGTTGAAGTCATCGGAATGGAATATCGGGAGAGCCTCCGCAACATTAATGAATCGGGAGGAGGAGGAAAACCATCGGCACCGGAATAGTTACGTCGAGTAAAAAAATTCGGCCTAAAGGCACTGAATTAATCGTTATTTACGTTGAAGTCAACGGAATTGAATTTCGGGATCCTGTCACAAAATTAAAGCAACCCCAAACATCGGGAGGAGAAGGAAACCATCAGGTCCACGGAAATAGTTACGGCCGAGTAAGAAATTAATGCTTGAAGCCCCTGAATTAAATCCTACTTTTGCGTTGAAGCGTATGGAATTTAATTTCATGAGCACGTCGCGACACTAAACCATAGCTAATATTCGGGAGAGGGGGAATTTCAAAAGGGACTTGACTTGATCCCTCTGAGTAATTTGTTTCGGGAGTAAAAACGGGCCTAAATTATGAATCAAGTTCAGTGGAAAGGGAAATATTTTGAATTAAAAGGGATGGGATTAAACCGGAGAAGTTCGTTAAAGGGAAATATTTAAAATTAAAATTAAAAATTAAAATTAAGGTATAGTAATAAAGATAAAAGTGAAGCAAACGGTTTGACTGATTGTTCCGAAAATAGCGTAGAAGGAAATAATAAATAAGCAATAGCAATAATTTATTCACCCTAAGTTGTAGGCAATTAATTAATAGGGTTAGTTTAATTAGGGTCCCTCTGAAAAGCAAGGGGAAAAATCAACTTAATTAATATCGGGAGGAGGAAGAAACCATCATGAAAATTAAACCATCGGCCTCCAGGAAAAATAGTTATAATTAAATCGTACTTTGCGTTGAAATCAAAGGAATTTAATATCGGGAGCCGTCGCAGCATGAAAGCATCGCTCTATCGGGAGCCGTTGGACACAATCGGGAAAGAATATTCCATCGGCTCCACGAAAATAGTTACATGGGGTCTTTAAATTAAGGCTTAAAGGCCCCTGGGCCAAATCATTATTTGCGTTTTCGTCAAAGGAATGGGATATCAAGAGCCGTAGCAACATTAACAAATCATAAATATCGGGAGGAGGAGGATGAACAATTGCTCGACCCCTCGAAGCTAATTGTTTCGCGAGGTAAGTGCGAGCCTAGTTCGTATAATGGAAATATTAAAAGGAGATGTTTTAACAAAGATAAAGTTATAGCAACCTAAAAAGTGAAGAAGACTGTTCAATTTATTTTTCTGAGAAAGCATAGAAGGAAATACTGAAAAGATATTAGCAACAAGTAGTTGAAATTATTCCTCTGGAATTTGAGAAATTCGTAGAAGGAAATAGTACAAAGTTATAGCAATAACAAAGTCGATGCAATAATAAAAGCAAAGCAGTAGATTGAATAAAGCATTAAGTTTCGTAATAAGGAAATATTTAAAAGTAGAAGCAATAGTAATAATTTTTTCCTCTAATGTAGCGGAAATGTTTAAGAAGGAAACAAGAAGAAGGGAATATGTAGAAAAAGCATGGGAAAAATCAAATATAACACATAATACATGATACAAGGAACAAATAAATTAAGAGAGCAGAAGGAAACATAGGAGAAACACGGGATTGAAAAGATTAAAGCTGAAAGGGGGTGTGTTGTATTTATTTCCCACTAGAAATCGCAAGTAT
>JAYKYS010000226.1:22500-35000 GCA_036924285.1 Asterella californica | reverse complement strand
CCGAATATAATTTCAACTGATAATTAGACAGAAAATCCTGGAAAAATATAAAACGATGGGTTAAGAATGATATTACATCACCAAAAAATCTATTAATTTTATACTTCGAACCATAATTATTTTCGGGGCGAGAGAACTTATAAATTTATTTATCTGCATTTATATTCTCCATGATTTTATCAATAATCTATATATGTGCTAAAATGTACAGTAAAGATCAGAACCATTCATTTAGTGGTAAATATGGGTATAAATATGCTGCATGCATAATAACGAGATGATCTAATGAGTAGTTTTAATTTTAGTTTATCTTTCATAAACATATCTTATTCATTTAGTAAAAATATATATTTTGATAATTGTATTCATACATATTTTCTTACAGCGATGTCTACAAAGTAATGACGAATAAGTAAGATATTATATCACCAAAAGATCTGCTAATTGTATACCGTAATTATTCTCGAGGAAAGAGAACTTATAAGTTGAATTTCTTTATTTTAATTATCTATCATCTTATCAATGATATACCTAAGATCGGATAAAGGGTGGATAAACGAAATTGGTGGTGAATACGAGTTTGGGTATATTTTCTAACAGCGAGATCTTCAATGTAATTAGTGATGGATTTTCTTCTTGATAACCAGATTACATAAAGATCCATGCACATTATCTTCTAAGTTATACTTGAGGTCGCTTATGTTAGGAGGTGCTAAATAATATATTTTATTATTTTAGTGAATTCAAGATGATCTTACAGGTGGAAATCGCAAACGATCTGATATATGCATATTAGTTCACACATAACTCAAGTTTGATATTATAGAGTCTAACATCAAGAGAATACAAAGAGGAGGATGAGAACTAAATATACTATTGCTGCAAACAAGACCATCATATGATTGTCATCTAAGTGTCATATTTTGGTGATATAATATCAGAATAAGTAAGATATTATATCACCAAAAGTTTAACCAATTTTACATCGTTATTATTCTCAAGGAGAGAGAATTTATAAGTTGACTTGTCTTTATTTTAAGTCTCTAATATTAATAGAATATGTAGATGTTCTAACGGGTTGTTTTATCTCAAACTTGTCTTTTAGAAATATGTTATCTTCATTTAGTACTAAACCCATTTGGATAATTCTTTCCATATAGACAACACTGTTTTTCTAACAGCTATTTCTACAAAGTAATTAATAATGAATTTTCTTCTCGACGTAGAGATCCATGCACATTATCTTCTAAGTTATATGATAGTAGGTGGAAAAAATAGATATTGTATTATTTTAGCACCTAGTTATTTTGAAAGTACTGCGTATATAAGATAGTGAGATACCCGTTTAGTTTTAATGATCATCCGTACTTATACTGTCAATAAGACCGTTTCATTATTTGTAGTCGTAGTAGTGAAGCTAGACTTGATATTTCGACTTAATTAAAACCTTGAATCAAGCTAATATGTAATATGCTAGAATGAAACATGAAAGTTGTTATGTGGAATATATGTATATGATAATATCCCCGCATCTAGACATTTGGATTGGTTATATTATTTTAACGTTGAGATGCACGAACTTGTTTAGACTGATCATATGCAAAACATCAAAACGTTATTGGGCTTGTGTATTTTAGGGTTAGAACGAAATATTATCTTATAAACTCATGAATATACTTGTGAGTTTACCAGTTATTGCAAATAGATCTTGAGTGATATTTGATGAGTAGAATTTCTTGTATTTGATGAAATAGTTGGGAGGATAATTCAAACTCAATTTAACTCATTGTTGGTAAATCTGCCACTAAAATGTTGATAAACAAGATAATGTGTTTTATGTATTCTACTATGCAGATCAGAAAAGTACTTAGTACTTAGAGATGTACATGGTTGTTAATGTTCTCGAAGAGAAGAGATGCAAGTCATGAGTTAAGATAGTACTTTGGTAGTAAATTGGTACTAAGTCTGAATAAAACTTCTAATACAAAGATGAAGATGAGAACTATAACATAGTTGCAAACAAGACCATCAATTATTGTCGTCTAAGTTTCATCTAAGTTTCTTGAATAGATAGAATAAAGGATATTTCAACCTAAGATATACAAACCTCTCGTAATATATATAATCTACTACTACACATAGTATTTAGTATTTAGTTGTCAATGTAGACTCAATAATTCAGCCTAAATCTACCTTCTATTTGTTCTAGTCAAACACGAAAAAGAAAGATATAATGTTGCATAGAAAGTTCATGACGAGTATATCCTTTGATGTATCGTAAAACAATACAACAAGAGTATATTGGAGTAAAGTTTCTAAAATATATATCATTGATAGTAAATGCTACACAAAAAATACACAGTATTAATTACTACATGCAAAGCATGACAAGTATTACGTATCATTTTCATAATGGAGAGTATATCTTTGGATGAATCGTGAAACAATACATCCAAGAGTATATTGGAGTAAAGTTTCTAAAATATATATCATTGATAGTAAATGCTACATAAAAAAATACAGTATCAAATTACTACATGCAGAGCATGACAAGTTTTAAGTATCAGTGCCATAATGGAATGGATATCTTCGAGTAGAGTTTCTAATTTAAAAAACATCTGGGTATTAAACCTTACATGAAACACTGAACCATGGAAAACAGAATACAACTTATATTCAGGTTGATTTTATTATTCAAATCTTTACTCTATATATATCTTGAACTGGTGTATATATGATAACATCCAAAAAGAACATTACCAGTTATTACAAAAGGGTCCTAAGTGATATTCATGACGAGTATATTCTTTGATGTATCGTAAAACAATACATCCAAGAGTATATTGGAATAAAGTTTCTAAAATATATATCATTGATAGTAAATGCTACATCAAAAACTTACAGTATTAGTTACTACATGCAGAGCATGACAAGTTTTAAGTATTAGTGTCATAATGGAATGGATATTTTCGAGTAGAGTTTCTAATTTAAAATACATCTGGGTATTAAATGTACATGAAACAGTGAACCATGGAAAACAGAATACAACTTTTATTCAGATTGATTTTATTATTCAAATCTTTATATGTTACCCTATGTATATCTTGAACTGGTGTATATATGATAATATCCAAAAAGAATATCATCAATTATTAGGAAAGGTTCTTAATCAAGAACCAATGTATATCAGATTATAGTACTTTGGTACTAAGGCTGAATTAAACTCTAAGAACAAATTAAGATGGTCTTATTGATGAAAAGTCATAAACTATCTTACATATAATATTAATTCACAAACAACTAAAGTTTGATACTATAGAGAGTCAGTCTTAAATCAAGAGAATTCAAAAATGAAGTTGAGAATTAAATATACTGTAGTTGCAAACAGTACCATCGCATTACTATCCTCTAAGTGATATTGGTGCGATTTTCTTGAGTCGATAGAATAAGTACTGCTTGTCATTAAAACCTAAGATATACCTAACTCTCGTGATGTAAATAATCTACTACTATACTTAATATGTAGTTGTCAAGTTGGACTTGATAATTCAACCTAAATACCTTTCATTTGTTTTAGTCAAGTATGAGAAAGAAAGATATAACCTTATATACATATATAAAAGTCATGACAAGTATATCTTCTTATCAATGTATTTTAAAAGAATACATTCAAGGGTAAAGTTTCTCAAACATCTATCATTGATAGTAAATCTACATAGAAAGACATATAGTATGAACTACTACATGCAGAGAATGAAAAGTAAGAAGTATCTGTGTAATAATGGGATCTATATCTTGGAGTAAAGTTTCAAAAACATCTCGGTATTAAATGGAACAATAAAACATGGAAAACAGAATACAACTTATGTTCAAGTTGATTTCCTTATTGAAATCCTTATATGTTACCAGATGTATAAATATATAGCTTTAATTGGTGTATAGATGACCATATCCAAAATATTAAACCGACATTACATGTGTCTTTAAGATCTAGCCTGAAGGTATATGAAGTATATATGATGGACTACATGTGATATTCAGTTAAGTGAATATAAAATATATTTAGAATAATTGTCAAGTTATTTAAATTTAGAAATTGAACCATGTGTAGATTGACCATATGCACATATCAGAACGCTATTGGGATTATGTATTTAAGTTTTAGGGTCAGAAAAGCTTAATAAGTAAATTTTCCCGGAGAGAGGTTATCAGTTGAGGGTTATATTCGTGAAGTGAAGAGATGAATGTCATGAATTAAGGTAGAACTTCGGTAAACAGTCTAAGTAATAGTTAAAACCTATAAGATGTAAATTAATATAATGGTATTATTTGATGAAACCTAAGACACGATTTAGTATATAAATGGAATTTTAGTTTGATAATCTAGAGTCTTACGAACAAGAAAATACAAAAGATAAAGGTGAGGCCTAACTATTTATTGTTGTAAACTTCTCATTAGTGAAATATCATCTTATTGTTATCCAAGAGATTTATGGTGAGATTTATGAATCAAGTCCAGCTTAACTACTATACATACGTGCCACGTAAATAAAAATGACACTACATGTGTATTTAAGTTATATAAGGTTAGAAATGAACAGATATTATGAGTAGCTTAAGGTTTAAAGACATAAATTCGTGTAAGAATATCATAAGTCACTTTGAGAAGTATCTTCTTGTATCTGTTAGGAGAAGTATGGTTAATCAATTAAAACCAAATGTATATCAAACTATATGTATAAACTATGAATATAAACACATATAGTAATTATATTCAGATTAAGACATATTTAGATTCACCTACACATATAGTATGTAGTAGTCAAGCTGGACTTTATAACTCAACATGATTAATATTCAATCTGTTCTGAACACTGAAAAAACTCACGTATGGAGGATAAATGATTGATAGAATAAATCATGTTGAGCATTGAAACGGAGCGTGTTCTAATTATTTGAATCATGTAATACTTAATCAACTAATTCTACTTATATTTGTTAAATATTTTGAAACCAAGTTCTACATGATAAACCAAAAAGAGAAAGATGTAGGGTTACAATATGGTACCACAAGTTTCAAAAACATCTGATATTAAATTGATACTACATGTGTATGAATAGGGTTCTAGGGTTAGGAATGAACACTATGAATATCTACGGTTTATACTTCAGAGGAATGTTTCCAGTGTAAAAGGGTCAGAAACCATCTAAATGACATTTCTAATGACATCTGAGTGAGACAAGTCTTGATCTTTAAGTTGTTGTATTTGATAGGATAAGCGACTCATTAAAAGTGAATATATATCAAACTCTTTTGAATATAGTAGTTAAGCTGGACTTGATTTTCAAACCTATATCAAGATCTTGCTTGTTTTTAACAATGAATAAACTACTATACGAGAAAAGAGAAAATTGTAATGATACGTATAAGATGAACTTCAGTACATATGGTCAAAGTCAATAGGAAAAGCCAAGAGAGTAGAGAAAATATTAGTGGCTGTTCGCTTGATAGAGATATAGAGATCATATTTTATTTAAACTTTGAATCAACATTTATATGAGTTAATGGAAGATGTAATGACGAGTACGAAGTATCAGTACTTTAACATAATACAATACATCCAATAATAAATTGGATTAAAGTTTAAAAAGCATGATCTTAAATGCTATTGTAAGATAAATAAATCAAGAATGAAGAAAATTATCAGTTGAGGGTTGTTGACGTAAGAGAAGAGAAATCATGAATCATGATACTACTTTGATATAATAAGATTAAATTGATATAATGGGTATTATTTGACGAAACATCAGAATATATAAAGAAATTAAGTTTGATACTATAGAGTTTTAACAACACGAGAACACAAAAGTTGAAGTTCAAACTTAACTTTATTATTGTCTAGGACTTCCCATGAGTAATTGAACCGTAATATTATTGTCATCTAAGTCAAGTTGATGTGAATTTCTTGTGATTTTTTTTCTATTGAGAGAACAAGTAAAGTTGCTCACTAGAATCTAACTTATACCAAATTCTTTTGTATATATTAGACTAGTGAAGTTATTAAAATATTCAAGACATAGATTAAAAGACAACAACAAAAAACCAAGGGAGTACAGAAAATATTAGTGGTTGTTCGCTGAGTAAAGTTTAAAAAACATAGGTGTTCAATGCTACTGCAAGATAAATGAATCAGAATGGAGAACATTATCAGTTGAGGGTTAAGGGTTGTTGACGTTAACAGCTGAGATGTAAGTCATGAATCCTCGTACTGCTCAACATAATAAGATGAAATGAATATAATGCTATTATTTGACGAAAGTCAGATCAGATGCATAAAACCATTTGATATATAAAGAAAATTAAAGTGTGACACGTAAATAAAAAATGACACTACATGTGTATTTAAGTTATATAGGGTTAGAAATGAACAGATATTATGAGTAGCTTAAGGTTTAAAGACATAAATTCGTGTAAGAATATCATAAGTCACTTTGAGAAGTATCTTCTTGTATCTGTTAGGAGAAGTAAGGTTAATCAATTAAAACAAATGTATATCAAACTATATGTATAAACTATGAATATAAACACATATAGTAATTATATTCAGATTAATACATATTTTGATTCACCTACACATATAGTATGTAGTAGTCAAGCTGGACTTTATAACTCAACATGATTAATATTCAGTTTGTTCTGGACACTGAAAAAACTCACGTATGGAGGATAAATGATTGATAGAATAAATCAGGTTGAGCATTGAAACGGAGCGTGTTCGAATTATTTGAATCATGTAATACTTTATCAAGTTGGACTCCTTTAAACTCTTCATAAAGTTATACATATGATCAAATGGAAAAGAAAGATGCAATGTGACATATGAGAAGTCAGTACCTCGAGTATTATAAGAAGGGAATACATGGAAGGATATACTCAAGTATAGTCTACAAAACAATTCATATTAAATGGTACATAGGAAAACCGAACATGGAGACAGTATACAGATAGATTGATTTTATATTGGAACTAAATTCAAATATAAAGCACGTTCAACTTGGTTATCTTGACCATATGCAAGATATCAGAACGATAGCACATGTCCATTTAAGTTGAGGGTTAGACATGAACATGAAATATCATATGCAAATAGCGTAGGGTTTAAACTCATGTAATTCTGAGGAATCTTTAAGATACATGTTAATCTTTAATACTTGAAAAGACAGAGAAGGATGTCAATAATCCATAGTGAAAAATTGAGTGATTTAATTGAAAAGCATAGATGAGTTTCATGAATTAAAATAGTACTTTGGCAAAAATTATGAGTAAATGTTGTAAGATCTTGTTAATAGAGCCTCATTGTATGAAGAAATCCTAATAAATGCATAAATGATATAAAGTTTAAGTTTTAATTCACAGAAAAATTTAGTGTAATGTTGCAGAAATTAAATGTTGGCAGAAACTGATATTGGTTTCTGAATTATTTTAATTGTTAATTGACATAGTTAGTTGATTAGTAAATATGTCCAACTGTCTCTAGTAACTTAGATATGAAAAACCCAGAGTGTATAAACAAGAGTGAAAGACCTTGTTTGAAGTATATAATCCTAAATAGGCAAGTATAGTACTTTGGTAAACATGAAAGATCTGATTGATAAGTTGTGATTCGATGGAAAATCACAAAACTCAGATAAGCGATCTAAAATAATGATTTTAATTCATAGAGATGTTACAGTTGAAACTTTACAGTATTAGATTAATTTATGTCTGAAACTGACTTTGGCTTCTGAATTATTTAGTGATAGTAGATATAGTTACTTGACAGTGTGAATCTGCCTGAACTCTCACTTGTAATTCATATTTGAAAAACCGAGGGTGTATAAGAATGTGACATTTGGCTATATATGAAGTCTTGATCCTAAAAGTTTAGGATACTAATACAAACGTCAGAGTAATATGTGTAAGATGGAGTTTACAGAGTATTGTTAGAGAAAATCATAATATATATACCGATGATATGGAATATAAATTTTTATTCACAAGACACTTTATTTTAGAGGTTCAGAGTCTTAGATTAATTTTCATAAGAAAGTGATATTGGCTTCTGAATTATTTTAGTGATAATAGATATAGTTAGTTCATCATGTGAATGTGTTCAACTCAGAATCACTGTAATCACTTTTTAGAGGTTCAGAGTCTTAGATCAGTTTTCATCAGAAACTGACTTTGGCTTCTAAATTATTTTAATTGCAGTTGAATAAACAATGGATAGTACAGTATGTTGTTAAGCTGTCACTTGGATTCTATATTTGATCAACTGAGGAACCCTAAACAAAAGAGGGAGAGCTGTGCGCAAAGTCCTGATCAAAACTAATCGCTATAGAGGATGATCGAGTAATCCAAAACTATATGATCACGATAATCATTTATTAAGTACATATGATTCATGACATAGTGAGTGTGAAGTGTACATATGATGGGATATTACAAATGAGTATCCATGAAAATAGTTTCTATAAAACAAATGAGCTCCAAACTGTATATATGTGATATTGATTGAAATAAACTGAAGGTGAGAAATTCAGATATAGATCCTTGAAGGGTCTAACAACTACGTGTGCTAACCACATGCAAAGTATAGAAATGATACAACCGGCAGATTTACATATACGCGGAAAGAAGCAAAGAAGGACCAAGTTTGTTCTTAAGAAAAGTTAAACCCTCCACCATCAATTTTTTGCTCACACTTTTTATGAAGGGGTGTTAAGTGACATTTGAAACGTAATATGCAAACATGATAAACTCTTTGACAATTGCGGATACATGTATTTTAAGTACACAAGTAGTAAATAGGTGTAAATAGAACAAAGAAAAGATTAAATACAACAACTTACATGGAGTAATGGAAAAAGTGTCCAATATTTGGGTTTATTATGTATATCTAATGGGTTGCTATGAAAGACTAATGGGTTAAAGAGATCGAAGTTACATAGAGTAATGAAAGAAGTACTACGGTATTTGGATGTATTATGAATAAGTAATGGGTTACTTAGATCGAAATGATATAGGGTAATGGAAGAAGTATTACGGTCTTTGGATGTATTATGAATAAGTAGTGGGTGACATAGATCAACGTCACATAGAGTAACGAAGAAGTACTACGGTATTTGGATTTATTATGATAAACTAATGGGTTCCATATTCAAGGTTATTTCATGGGGGAAGAAAGAAAAACAGACAACATACATACGAGCAATTAATTTATTCGGTGCCAAAGAATCAATTCACGTCCCAAAAGGAAAAGAACATACGAGTAATTAATCAGTTTAGTGCCTGGTAGCGTAATATATTTGTTCGATTGCCAAAGAATTAATTCGTAAAAAAAGGAAAAAAGAATTGGATGCAGCACCGGGACTTCCCGGGAGGTCACCCATCCCAGTACTATTCCGGCCCAAGGGCATTTAACTGCAGAGTTCTGATGGGATCTGGTGGCGTGGCCCTGGTATGACCGCATCACGCTTCAAATGGTGGTATCCAAGTTTATAATAGCCGGTTGTTGAGGCATGAACATGGTTTAGGTAAAAGTTCGAGGGAGGAATAATGTTTATCGATGATGAAGAATTTCATAGAAAAAATCAACTCCGCGAGACAATAAACCACCGGGGAAAAGTAAACCATCGGATATTTATTTGATAAATATCCATCGCTACATTATCAAATACACGGGAATAGTTACATCGAGTCTAAAATTTAGCTTAAAGGCCCTGAATAAAATCATACTTTACGTTGAAGTAGTCGGAATAAGATATCGGGAGCCGTCGGAACATTAAACCATCGCTACATCAACGGTGGAGGAAGCCATCGAGAAAGATTAAACCATCGGGTAAAAAATGTAGGCTTAAAGGCCTCTGAATTAAATCATACTTTGCGTTGAAGTCATCGGAATGGAATATCGGGAGAGCCTCCGCAACATTAATGAATCGGGAGGAGGAGGAAAACCATCGGCACCGGAATAGTTACGTCGAGTAAAAAAATTCGGCCTAAAGGCACTGAATTAATCGTTATTTACGTTGAAGTCAACGGAATTGAATTTCGGGATCCTGTCACAAAATTAAAGCAACCCCAAACATCGGGAGGAGAAGGAAACCATCAGGTCCACGGAAATAGTTACGGCCGAGTAAGAAATTAATGCTTGAAGCCCCTGAATTAAATCCTACTTTTGCGTTGAAGCGTATGGAATTTAATTTCATGAGCACGTCGCGACACTAAACCATAGCTAATATTCGGGAGGAGGGGGAATTTCAAAAGGGACTTGACTTGATCCCTCTGAGTAATTTGTTTCGGGAGTAAAAACGGGCCTAAATTATGAATCAAGTTCAGTGGAAAGGGAAATATTTTGAATTAAAAGGGATGGGATTAAACCGGAGAAGTTCGTTAAAGGGAAATATTTAAAAATTAAAATTAAAATTAAAATTAAGGTATAGTAATAAAGATAAAAGTGAAGCAAAACGGTTTGACTGATTGTTCCGAAAATAGCGTAGAAGGAAATAATAAATAAGCAATAGCAATAATTTATTCACCCTAAGTTGTAGGCAATTAATTAATAGGGTTAGTTTAATTAGGGTCCCTCTGAAAAGCAAGGGGAAAAATCAACTTAATTAATATCGGGAGGAGGAAGAAACCATCATGGAAAATTAAACCATCGGCCTCCAGGAAAAATAGTTATAATTAAATCGTACTTTGCGTTGAAATCAAAGGAATTTAATATCGGGAGCCGTCGCAGCATGAAAGCATCGCTCTATCGGGAGCCGTTGGACACAATCGGGAAAGAATATTCCATCGGGCTCCACGAAAATAGTTACATGGGGTCTTTAAATTAAGGCTTAAAGGCCCCTGGGCCAAATCATTATTTGCGTTTTCGTCAAAGGAATGGGATATCAAGAGCCGTAGCAACATTAACAAATCATAAATATCGGGAGGAGGAGGATGAACAATTGCTCGACCCCTCGAAGCTAATTGTTTCGCGAGTAAGTGCGAGCCTAGTTCGTATAAGGAAATATTAAAAGGAGATGTTTTAACAAAGATAAAGTTATAGCAACCTAAAAAGTGAAGAAGACTGTTCAATTTATTTTTCTGAGAAAGCATAGAAGGAAATACTGAAAAGATATTAGCAACAAGTAGTTGAAATTATTCCTCTGGAATTTGAGAAATTCGTAGAAGGAAATAGTACAAAGTTATAGCAATAACAAAGTCGATGCAATAATAAAAGCAAAGCAGTAGATTGAATAAAGCATTAAGTTCGTAATAAGGAAATATTTAAAAGTAGAAGCAATAGTAATAATTTTTTCCTCTAATGTAGCGGAAATGTTTAAGAAGGAAACAAGAAGAAGGGAATATGTAGAAAAAGCATGGGAAAAATCAAATATAACACATAATACATGATACAAGGAACAAATAAATTAAGAGAGCAGAAGGAAACATAGGAGAAAACACGGGATTGAAAAGATTAAAGCTGAAAGGGGGTGTGTTGTATTTATTTCCCACTAGAAATCGCAAGTATTTTACTTAGCGGAGCCTTACCCTTGGAATGATTAACGAGGCGGTTCGTACCCAAAATGGAGGAGTAAGGGTACTCTTATATCCTTTTGTAATGCCTAAATGGCTTCAGAATCGCTTTCCGAGAACTTGGGCCAAAGATAGTCATGACTAACGGTAGTTGGCCCGTAGCTAAAGGTCAAATGGGGTATCTCTCGCATCGGGAGCCTTTGTCGGACACCGGGCCAGTACAGTTAAGCACTGTCTTTATCGGGACCATAACTTCGTTACCCTTCCGGAAACTTGGGCTAAAGATAGTCATGACTAAGGCTAGTTGGCCCGTAGTTAAAAGTAATCCGGGTCCCCATCGCTGATCGAGATCGAGCCATCGTCTGTCGCACCGGGACCATTTGTCGGACCACGCACAGGGCAACCGGGACCATTCTTTCCTTGTCGGAACCCTTCCGAGAACTTGGGCTAAAGATAGTCAAGACTAACTAGTCGCTAAAGCAGTTAGGCGAGCCGGTGATGACCATCGGGACCATTTCTGGAGCCAGCAACCCGAGCAGCCTAGAGAGTCTTTGTACATCGAGTGTCGGACCACGGGCATGAGAAGCCTGGAGTATTGGGACCATTCTGGGACCATCTTCACCGGCCGTGGATCAATTTTGGTCGGGGCGAGGGTTTAGGGAAGGATCAGAGATGGGACCATTTTGGGCATTTTCTGGAGTTAAGAGTCAATACCTTTTTGGGTTGACCCGGGCGGGGTTGGAGTAAAAGTAGGGTCTCTGATGGATCAGCGGGCAGATCAGATCTGGGACCACGTAACCCACAACCCGCCCTCCGGGTGGATGGGTTGGGGTAGTGGAGGGTGTAAGGGTGGTCTCCCAACCAAAGGGCGGGCGGTCTGGCTGGTCCCGCGGATGATCCAGAGAAACACAACCCGAGCCAGTGTGGTCTCCACAAC
>JAYKYS010000226.1:0-12500 GCA_036924285.1 Asterella californica | reverse complement strand
AGGGCCCTGAACCCGACGCGGCATCTCGTCGAACTTTACAGGGACGAAAACACCACGACCGAGTCACAAGCTTCATCCACCGCACAACCCGGAACCTACGACACTCATCAAATCACAAGACATTCGGAGGTTTCGGGTGGTACGGCAAAGTTCACGAGTTATCGGCAACGGAGCTCCGTCCCGCTTCAACCGTCTAAATGCCCGTCGGCGTTACAACCTTCCTGTATCGATACAAGCCCCGCGAGGAGACGAGAAGGCGGTCGCCCGCAATCTCACACTCCCTTTGAGAACCATCGACACGGTGCGGCGCCCTTCCCCTTGGGTCGCCAGGAGACCGACCACGACATGAATCGAGCCTGATGTGCAAAGGGTGGTTCCGGCGAGGTTAACCCCACCGTGAAGAACTCCCATTTCAACCGAAGAGAAATATCGGGATGCGTCACGACGCATGGCACAAGCTCCACATCGCACTGTCGGTACCCTTTGGGGAGTCGCACCGCAACTTGCGTCGCTGGCACTACCACTCAACTTCCGCCTGCACCATAGAATGGACAGTCCACCGAACAGCGGTGACCCCGTGGAGTCCCTTACCGTGGTATTCTGCCAGATGTGTGACTTCGGTCTCGTGGTACCCCGAGGAGGAGCACCCCCTCATATATACTTCTGGGGAACGGCGGCCCCGCCCTCCTCTTTGGTCCGCGAAAATTATACCACAACCCGATTTTTCTACAAAAACGGCTAAGTAAATGAACCACAGAGGAACATTCCGAAGAAAACCCAGACGCGTCAGACCCTGGGAACACGCATACTCGGGAAAAGGAGACCGCGAAAGACTCCCAGAACATTGCGCGAATCATTGCATACTCGGGAAACGAGACCACGGCAGACTCCCGAGGCATGGGAGTTGACCGCATGGTCAACCCCAAGGCCATCGAGGACTCACCCCTTGCAACTCATGGAACCGTGCGGGTCTGACAGTCCTTCTTGTCAGGCTCCCCCGGATCTCACGTAGAGACACGAGCCTAGACAGGGTACAGCCTTCAATGCATCTCCCGCGGGTTACGGGGCACGCGACAGCCGCACCCGCCGGGGGTGGCTCGCCTACGGAACCCCCTTCCCTTATATATACTTCTGGGGAACGGCGGCCCCGCCCTCCTCTTTGGTCCGCGAAAATTATACCACAACCCGATTCATTCTAGCGGCTAAGTCCTCAAGGGTGCGGCACCAAAAATGCGATAACTCGGCCATTTAGATTCAGAATGCATTAATTCTTTTTTCACAAGGACTGTTTTCAGTTGGGGCACGTGCATGGTGAATTTCAGGGTCATTGGCTTATGGATTAAATTCTCGCTCACGAATAAGTGACCCAGATTCACTAAAACAGTCTCCACTGCCTACACGTGGGTACAGATCACTCCAGATCTCGAAGGTGGCTCGATGAAATTGGCTCAAATAAATTTTAGGTGTGAGGACTACTCTCGAGCTACCCGAGGGGAAAATTTCAGGTCAAATGGGGACGGTTTAATCAGCCGAATATAATTTCAACTGATAATTAGACAGAAAATCCTGGAAAAATATAAAACGATGGGTTAAGAATGATATTACATCACCAAGAAATCTATTAATTTTATACTTCGAACCATAATTATTTTCGGGGCGAGAGAACTTATAAATTTATTTATCTGCATTTATATTCTCCATGATTTTATCAATAATCTATATATGTGCTAAAATGTACAGTAAAGATCAGAACCATTCATTTAGTGGTAATAAATATGCTGCATGCATAATAACGAGATGATCTAATGAGTAGTTTTAATTTTAGTTTATCTTTCATAAACATATCTTATTCATTTAGTAAAAATATATATTTTGATAATTGTATTCATACATATTTTCTTACAGCGATGTCTACAAAGTAATGACGAATAAGTAAGATATTATATCACCAAAAGATCTGCTAATTGTATACCGTAATTATTCTCGAGGAAAGAGAACTTATAAGTTGAATTTCTCTATTTTAATTATCTATCATCTTATCAATGATATACCTAAGATCGGATAAAGGGTGGATAAACGAAATTGGTGGTGAATACGAGTTTGGGTATATTTTCTAACAGCGAGATCTTCAATGTAATTAGTGATGGATTTTCTTCTTGATAACCAGATTACATAAAGATCCATGCACATTATCTTCTAAGTTATACTTGAGGTCGCTTATGTTAGGAGGTGCTAAATAATATATTTTATTATTTTAGTGAATTCAAGATGATCTTACAGGTGGAAATCGCAAACGATCTGATATATGCATATTAGTTCACACATAACTCAAGTTTGATATTATAGAGTCTAACATCAAGAGAATACAAAGAGGAGGATGAGAACTAAATATATTATTGCTGCAAACAAGACCATCATATGATTGTCATCTAAGTGTCATATTTTGGTGATATAATATCAGAATAAGTAAGATATTATATCATCAAAAGTTTAACCAATTTTACATCGTTATTATTCTCAAGGAGAGAGAATTTATAAGTTGACTTGTCTTTATTTTAAGTCTCTAATATTAATAGAATATGTAGATGTTCTAACGGGTTGTTTTATCTCAAACTTGTCTTTTAGAAATATGTTATCTTCATTTAGTACTAAACCCATTTGGATAATTCTTTCCATATAGACAACACTGTTTTTCTAACAGCTATTTCTACAAAGTAATTAATAATGAATTTTCTTCTCGACGTAGAGATCCATGCACATTTTCTTCTAAGTTATATGATAGTAGGTGGAAAAAATAGATATTGTATTATTTTAGCACATAGTTATTTTGAAAGTACTGCGTATATAAGATAGTGAGATACCCGTTTAGTTTTAATGATCATCCGTACTTATACTGTCAATAAGACCGTTTCATTATTTGTAGTCGTAGTAGTGAAGCTAGACTTGATATTTCGACTTAATTAAAACCTTGAATCAAGCTAATATGTAATATGCTAGAATGAAACATGAAAGTTGTTATGTGGAATATATGTATATGATAATATCCCCGCATCTAGACATTTGGATTGGTTATATTATTTTAACGTTGAGATGCACGAACTTGTTTAGACTGATCATATGCAAAACATCAAAACGTTATTGGGCTTGTGTATTTTAGGGTTAGAACGAAATATTACCTTATAAACTCATGAATATACTTGTGAGTTTACCAGTTATTGCAAATAGGTCTTGAGTGATATTTGATGAGTAGAATTTCTTGTATTTGATGAAATAGTTGGGAGGATAATTCAAACTCAATTTAACTCATTGTTGGTAAATCTGCCACTAAAATGTTGATAAACAAGATAATGTGTTTTATGTATTCTACTATGCAGATCAGAAAAGTACTTAGTACTTAGAGATGTACATGGTTGTTAATGTTCTCGAAGAGAAGAGATGCAAGTCATGAGTTAAGATAGTACTTTGGTAGTAAATTGGTACTAAGTCTGAATAAAACTTCTAATACAAAGATGAAGATGAGAACTATAACATAGTTGCAAACAAGACCATCATATTATTGTCGTCTAAGTTTCATCTCAGTTTCTTGAATAGATAGAATAAAGGATATTTCAACCTAAGATATACAAACCTCTCGTAATATATATAATCTACTACTACACATAGTATTTAGTATTTAGTTGTCAATGTAGACTCAATAATTCAGCCTAAATCTACCTTCTATTTGTTCTAGTCAAACACGAAAAAGAAAGATATAATGTTGCATAGAAAGTTCATGACGAGTATATCCTTTGATGTATCGTAAAACAATACAACAAGAGTATATTGGAGTAAAGTTTCTAAAATATATATCATTGATAGTAAATGCTACACAAAAATACACAGTATTAATTACTACATGCAAAGCATGACAAGTATTACGTATCATTTTCATAATGGAGAGTATATCTTTGGATGAATCGTGAAACAATACATCCAAGAGTATATTGGAGTAAAGTTTCTAAAATAAGGCTGAATTAAACTCTAAGAACAAATTAAGATGGTCTTATTGATGAGAAAAGTCATAAACTATCTTACATATAATATTAATTCACAAACAACTAAAGTTTGATACTATAGAGAGTCAGTCTTAAATCAAGAGAATTCAAAAATGAAGTTGAGAATTAAATATACTGTAGTTGCAAACAGTACCATCGCATTACTATCCTCTAAGTGATATTGGTGCGATTTTCTTGAGTCGATAGAATAAGTACTGCTTGTCATTAAAACCTAAGATATACCTAACTCTCGTGATGTAAATAATCTACTACTATACTTAATATGTAGTTGTCAAGTTGGACTTGATAATTCAACCTAAATACCTTTCATTTGTTTTAGTCAAGTATGAGAAAGAAAGATATAACCTTATATACATATATAAAAGTCATGACAAGTATATCTTCTTATCAATGTATTTTAAAAGAATACATTCAAGGGTAAAGTTTCTCAAACATCTATCATTGATAGTAAATCTACATAGAAAGACATATAGTATGAACTACTACATGCAGAGAATGAAAAGTAAGAAGTATATGTGTAATAATGGATCTATATCTTGGAGTAAAGTTTCAAAAACATCTCGGTATTAAATGGAACAATAAAACATGGAAAACAGAATACAACTTATGTTCAAGTTGATTTCCTTATTGAAATCCTTATATGTTACCAGATGTATAAATATATAGCTTTAATTGGTGTATAGATGACCATATCCAAAATATTAAACCGACATTACATGTGTCTTTAAGATCTAGCCTGAAGGTATATGAAGTATATATGATGGACTACATGTGATATTCAGTTAAGTGAATATAAAATATATTTAGAATAATTGTCAAGTTATTTAAATTTAGAAATTGAACCATGTGTAGATTGACCATATGCACATATCAGAACGCTATTGGGATTATGTATTTAAGTTTTAGGGTCAGAAAAGCTTAATAAGTAAAATTTCCCGGAGAGAGGTTATCAGTTGAGGGTTATATTCGTGAAGTGAAGAGATGAATGTCATGAATTAAGGTAGAACTTCGGTAAACAGTCTAAGTAATAGTTAAAACCTATAAGATGTAAATTAATATAATGGTATTATTTGATGAAACCTAAGACACGATTTAGTATATAAATGGAATTTTAGTTTGATAATCTAGAGTCTTACGAACAAGAAAATACAAAAGATAAAGGTGAGGCCTAACTATTTATTGTTGTAAACTTCTCATTAGTGAAATATCATCTTATTGTTATCCAAGAGATTTATGGTGAGATTTATGAATCAAGTCCAGCTTAACTACTATACATAGGTGCCACGTAAATAAAAATGACACTACATGTGTATTTAAGTTATATAAGGTTAGAAATGAACAGATATTATGAGTAGCTTAAGGTTTAAAGACATAAATTCGTGTAAGAATATCATAAGTCACTTTGAGAAGTATCTTCTTGTATCTGTTAGGAGAAGTATGGTTAATCAATTAAAACCAAATGTATAAACTATGAATATAAACACATATAGTAATTATATTCAGATTAAGACATATTTAGATTCACCTACACATATAGTATGTAGTAGTCAAGCTGGACTTTATAACTCAACATGATTAATATTCAATCTGTTCTGAACACTGAAAAAACTCACGTATGGAGGATAAATGATTGATAGAATAAATCATGTTGAGCATTGAAACGGAGCGTGTTCTAATTATTTGAATCATGTAATACTTAATCAACTAATTCTACTTATATTTGTTAAATATTTTGAAACCAAGTTCTACATGATAAACCAAAAAGAGAAAGATGTAGGGTTACAATATGGTACCACAAGTTTCAAAAACATCTGATATTAAATTGATACTACATGTGTATGAATAGGGTTCTAGGGTTAGGAATGAACACTATGAATATCTACGGTTTATACTTCAGAGGAATGTTTCCAGTGTAAAAGGGTCAGAAACCATCTAAATGACATTTCTAATGACATCTGAGTGAGACCAGTCTTGATCTTTAAGTTGTTGTATTTGATAGGATAAGCGACTCATTAAAAGTGAATATATATCAAACTCTTTTGAATATAGTAGTTAAGCTGGACTTGATTTTCAAACCTATATCAAGATCTTGCTTGTTTTTAACAATGAATAAACTACTATACGAGAAAAGAGAAAATTGTAATGATACGTATAAAGATGAACTTCAGTACATATGGTTAAAGTCAATAGGAAAAGCCAAGAGAGTAGAGAAAATATTAGTGGAAGAGATATAGAGATCATATTTTATTTAAACTTTGAATCAACATTTATATGAGTTAATGGAAAGGGAAGATGTAATGACGAGTACGAAGTATCAGTACTTTAACATAATACAATACATCCAATAATAAATTGGATTAAAGTTTAAAAAGCATGATGTTAAATGCTATTGTAAGATAAATAAATCAAGAATGAAGAAAATTATCAGTTGAGGGTTGTTGACGTTAAGAGAAGAGAAAATCATGAATCATGATACTACTTGGATATAATAAGATTAAATTGATATAATGGGTATTATTTGACGAAACATCAGAATATATAAAGAAATTAAAGTTTGATACTATAGAGTTTTAACAACACGAGAACACAAAAGTTGAAGTTCAAACTTAACTTTATTATCGTCTAGGACTTCCCATGAGTAATTGAACCGTAATATTATTGTCATCTAAGTCAAGTTGATGTGAATTTCTTGTGATTTTTTTTCTATTGAGAGAACAAGTAAAGTTACTCACTAGAATCTAACTTATACCAAATTCTTTTGTATATATTAGACTAGTGAAGTTATTAAAATATTCAAGACATAGATTAAAGACAACAACAAAAAACCAAGGGAGTACAGAAAATATTAGTGGTTGTTCGCTTGAGTAAAGTTTAAAAAACATAGGTGTTCAATGCTACTGCAAGATAAATGAATCAAGAATGGAGAACATTATCAGTTGAGGGTTAAGGGTTGTTGACGTTAACAGCTGAGATGTTAGTCATGAATCCTCGTACTGCTCAACATAATAAGATGAAATGAATATAATGCTATTATTTGACGAAAGTCAGATCAGATGCATAAACCATTTGATATATAAAGAAAATTAAAGTGTTACACGTAAATAAAAATGACACTATATGTGCATTTTAGTTATATAGGGTTAGAAATGAACAGATATTATGAGTAGCTTAAGGTTTAAAGACATAAATTCGTGTAAGAATATCATAAGTCACTTTGAGAAGTATCTTCTTGTATCTGTTAGGAGAAGTATGGTTAATCAATTAAAACCAAATGTATATCAAACTATATGTATAAACTATGAATATAAACACATATAGTAATTATATTCAGATTAATACATATTTAGATTCACCTACACATATAGTATGTAGTAGTCAAGCTGGACTTTATAACTCAACATGATTAATATTCAATCTGTTCTGGACACTGAAAAAACTCACGTATGGAGGATAAATGATTGATAGAATAAATCAGGTTGAGCATTGAAACGGAGCGTGTTCGAATTATTTGAATCATGTAATACTTTATCAAGTTGGACTCCTTTAAACTCTTCATAAAGTTATACATATGATCAAATGGAAAAGAAAGATGCAATGTGACATATGAGAAGTCAGTACCTCGAGTATTATAAGAAGGGAATACATGGAAGGATATACTCAAGTATAGTCTACAAAACAATTCATATTAAATGGTACATAGGAAAACCGAACATGGAGACAGTATACAAATAGATTGATTTTATATTGGAACTAAATTCAAATATAAAGCACGTTCAACTTGGTTATCTTGACCATATGCAAGATATCAGAACGATAGCACATGTCCATTTTAGTTTGAGGGTTAGACATGAACATGAAATATCATATGCAAATAGCGTAGGGTTTAAACTCATGTAATTCTGAGGAATCTTTAAGATACATGTTAATCTTTAATACTTGAAAAGACAGAGAAGGATGTCAATAATCCATAGTGAAAAATTGAGTGATTTAATTGAAAAGCATAGATGAGTTCCATGAATTAAAATAGTACTTTGGCAAAAGTATGAGTAAATGTTGTAAGATCTTGTTAATAGAGGCTCATTGTATGAAGAAATCCTAATAAATGCATAAATGATATAAAGTTCAAGTTTTAATTCACAGAAAAATTTAGTTTAATGTTGCAGAAATTAAATGTTGGCAGAAACTGATATTGGTTTCTGAATTATTTTAATTGTTAATTGACATAGTTAGTTGATTAGTAAATATGTCCAACTGTCTCTAGTAACTTAGATATGAAAAACCCAGAGTGTATAAACAAGAGTGAAAGACCTTGTTTGAAGTATATAATCCTAAATAGGCAAGTATAGTACTTCGGTAAACATGAAAGATCTGATTGATAAGTTGTGATTCGATGGAAAATCACAAAACTCAGATAAGCGATCTAAAATAATGATTTTAATTCATAGAGATGTTACAGTTGAAACTTTACAGTATTAGATTAATTTATGTCTGAAACTGACTTTGGCTTCTGAATTATTTTAGTGATAGTAGATATAGTTACTTGACAGTGTGAATCTGCTCAACTCTCACTTGTAATTCATATTTGAAAAACCGAGGGTGTATAAGAATGTGACATTTGGCTATATATGAAGTCTTGATCCTAAAAGTTTAGGATACTAATACAAACGTCAGAGTAATATGTGTAAGATGGAGTTTACAGAGTATTGTTAGAGAAAATCATAATATATATACCGATGACATGGAATATAAATTTTTATTCAGAAGACACTTTATTTTAGAGGTTCAGAGTCTTAGATTAATTTTCATAAGAAAGTGATATTGGCTTCTGAATTATTTTAGTGATAATAGATATAGTTAGTTCATCATGTGAATGTGTTCAACTCAGAATCAACTGTAATCACTTTTTAGAGGTTCAGAGTCTTAGATCAGTTTTCATCTGAAACTGACTTTGGCTTCTAAATTATTTTAATTGCAGTTGAATAAACAATGGATAGTACAGTATGTTGTTAAGCTGTCACTTGGATTCTATATTTGATCAACTGAGGAACCCTAAACAAAAGAGGGAGAGCTGTGCGCACAGTCCTGATCAAAACTAATCGCTATAGAGGATGATCGAGTAATCCAAAACTATATGATCACGATAATCATTTATTAAGTACATATGATTCATGACATAGTGAGTGTGAAGTGTCCATATGATGGGATATTACAAATGAGTATCCATGAAAATAGTTTCTATAAAATAAATGAGCTCCAAACTGTATATATGTGATATTGATTGAAATAAACTGAAGGTGAGAAATTCAGATATGGATCCTTGAAGGGTCTAACAACTACGTGTGCTAACCACATGCAAAGTATAGAAATGATACAACCGGCAGATTTACATATACGCGGAAAGAAGCAAAGAAGGACCAAGTTTGTTCTTAAGAAAAGTTAAACCCTCCACCATCAATTTTTTGCTCACACTTTTTATGAAGGGGTGTTAAGTGACATTTGAAACGTAATAGGCAAACATGATAAACTCTTTGACAATTGCGGATACATGTATTTTAAGTACACAAGTAGTAAATAGGTGTAAATAGAACAAAGAAAAGTTTAAATACAACAACTTACATGGAGTAATGGAAAAAGTGTCCAATATTTGGGTTTATTATGTATATCTAATGGGTTGCTATGAAAGACTAATGGGTTAAAGAGATCGAAGTTACATAGAGTAATGAAAGAAGTACTACGGTATTTGGATGTATTATGAATAAGTAATGGGTTACTTAGATCGAAATGATATAGGGTAATGGAAGAAGTATTACGGTATTTGGATGTATTATGAATAAGTAATGGGTGACATAGATCAACGTCACATAGAGTAACGAAAGAAGTACTACGGTATTTGGATTTATTATGATAAACTAATGGGTTCCATATTCAAGGTTATTCAAGGTTACTGGACCAGCCAGTCCAATATTTGGGTTTATTATGTATATCTAATGGGTTGCTATGAAAGACTAATGGGTTAAAAGTGACATAGAGTAATGAAAGAAGTACTACGGTATTTGGATGTATTATGAATATGTAATGGGTTCTTAGATCGAAGTGATATAGAGTAATGGAAGAAGTACTACGGTATTTGGATGTATTATGAATAAGTAATGGGTTCTTAGATCGAAGTGATATAGAGTAATGGAAGAAGTACTACGGTATTTGGATGTATTATGAATAAGTAAGGGGTGACATAGATCAACGTCACATAGAGTAATGAAATATGTACTACGGTATTTGGATTTATTATGATAAACTAATGGGTTCCGTATTCAAGGTTATTTTATGCTGGAAGAAAGAAAAACAGACATACATACGAGCAATTAATTTATTCAGTACCAAAGAATCAATTCACGTCCAAAAATGAAAAGAACATTAGTCCACGAGTAATTAATTAGTTTAGTGCCTGGCAGCGTAATATATTTGTTCGATTGCCAAAGAATTAATTCGTAAAAAAAAGGAAAAAAGAATTGGATGCAGCACCGGGACTTCCCGGGAGGTCACCCATCCCAGTACTATTCCGGCCAAGGGCATTTAACTGCAGAGTTCTGATGGGATCTGGTGGCGTGGCCCTGGTATGACCGCATCACGCTGCAAATGGTGGTATCCAAGTTTATAATAGCCAGTTGTTGAGGCATGAACATGGTTTAGGTAAAAGTTCGAGGGAGGAATAATGTTTATCGATGATGGAGAATTTCATAGAAAAAATCAACTCCGCGAGACAATAAACCACCGGGGAAAAGTAAACCATCGCTACATTATCGCTACATTATCGTAAACCATCGCTACATTATCAAATACACGGGAATAGTTACATCGAGTCTAAAATTTAGCTTAAAGGCCTGAATAAAATCATACTTTGCGTTGAAGTAGTCGGAATAAGATATCGGGAGCCGTCGCAACATTAATGAATCGGGAGGAGGAGGAAAACCATCGGCACCGGAATAGTTACCATCGGGTAAAAAATGTAGGCTTAAAGGCCTCTGAATTAAATCATACTTTGCGTTGAAGTCATCGGAATGGAATATCGGGAGAGCCTCCGCAACATTAATGAATCGGGAGGAGGAGGAAAACCATCGGCACCGGAATAGTTACGTCGAGTAAAAAAATTCGGCCTAAAGGCACTGAATTAATCGTTATTTACGTTGAAGTCAACGGAATTGAATTTCGGGATCCTGTCACAAAATTAAAGCAACCCCAAACATCGGGAGGAGAAGGAAACCATCGGGTCCACGGAAATAGTTACGGCCGAGTAAGAAATTAATGCTTGAAGCCCCTGAATTAAATCGTACTTTTGCGTTGAAGCGTATGGAATTTAATTTCATGAGCCCGTCGCGACACTAAACCATCGCTAATATTCGGGAGGAGGGGGAATTTCAAAAGGGACTTGACTTGATCCCTCTGAGTAATTTGTTTCGGGAGTAAAAACGGGCCTAAATTATGAATCAAGTTCAGTGGAAAGGGAAATATTTTGAATTAAAAGGGATGGGATTAAACCGGAGAAGTTCGTTAAAGGGAAATATTTAAAGTTAAAGGTATAGTAATAAAGTGAAGCAAACGGTTTGATTGATTGTTCCGAAAATAGCGTAGAAAGAAATAATAAATAAGCAATAGCAATAATTTATTCACCCTAAGTTGTAGGCAATTAATTAATAGGGTTAGTTAAATTAGGGTCCCTCTGAAAAGCAAGGGGAAAAATCAACTTAATTAATATCGGGAGGAGGAAGAAACCATCATGGAAAATTAAACCATCGGCCTCCAGGAAAAATAGTTATAATTAAATCGTACTTTGCGTTGAAATCAAAGGAATTTAATATCGGGAGCCGTCGCAGCATGAAAGCATCGCTCTATCGGGAGCCGTAGGACACAATCGGGAAAGAATATTCCATCGGGCTCCACGAAAATAGTTACATGGGGTCTTTAAATTAAGGCTTAAAGGCCCCTGGGCCAAATCATTATTTGCGTTTTCGTCAAAGGAATGGAATATCAAGAGCCGCAGCAACATTAACAAATCATAAATATCGAGAGGAGGAGGATGAACAATTGCTCGACCCCCTCGAAGCTAATTGTTTCGCGAGTAAGTGCGAGCCTAGTTCGTATAAGGAAATATTAAAAGGAGATGTTTTAACAAAGATAAAGTTATAGCAACCTAAAAAGTGAAGAAGACTGTTCAATTTATTTTTCTGAGAAAGCGTAGAAGGAAATACTGAAAAGGTATTAGCAACAAATAGTTGAAATTATTCCTCTGGAATTTGAGAAATTCGTAGAAGGAAATAGTACAAAGTTATAGCAATAACAAAGTCGATGCAATAATAAAAGCAAAGCAGTAGATTGAATAAAGCATTAAGTTCGTAATAAAGAAATATTTAAAAGTAGAAGCAATAGTAATAATTTGTTCCTCTAATG
>JAYKYS010000025.1:1425000-1442375 GCA_036924285.1 Asterella californica | reverse complement strand
GGTGCGAGTAATCCCGGCGCACTCAACGGGTAACTCAGGTACCGTATGAGTCACCTTAGATGTTCCTCGCACGAATCGGACTACGAGGGGTGAGGCTAACCTTTTCGGGGTAAGGTGCAGGTTCAAGGCTGTGCTCGAAGACAAAACGCTAATGTCTGCCCCCGTGTCTACAAGCATGCGTACAACCTTCCCTTTAACCCCAACTTTAATCCATGGCAGAAATACGGGCAGTTCTGGGTTACCTCGTTCTGCAGGCGGTGGTGCGTCTCGGGTTGGCAGCTCCGTTCGGTGGACTTCAAAATCGGCGGCTTCTGGGACAGGTTCATCGGCCGCCGCTGCTCGCATATTCGGGACGCCCATCCGCGCGGGGCATTCCCGGGCGAAGTGGCCCGGACGGCCACAGTGATAGCATCCCTCCGTGCGGGGCGCGGCTGCGGGAAACAGCGGGTTGGGCCGCGGCGGACCCCTTTGCTGTCCCCCTCCGGTTCCTCGTCTTGGTCGCTGATTTCCGCGGGCGGCTCCTCCGCCATGGGGCCTCCGATCGGGCGGCCTTTGTCCTCCGGTGGTATTTCCGCGGCCGGCGGCGGCAGGCGCGGCTGCGCGTTGTCCTCCTGGGGCCCCTCCGGTCTGGTAAGGCCTCCGGGCTCTATTCCCGGATCCTCCTTTGAACCTCCGGTAGGTCCGAACCTCCTTTCGCTGCTCTCCGGACTTACCTCGTTGCCGGTCGGCCTCCAAGAGTTCAAGATGCGCGCAGATGTCTTCCAGGGGCTTCTCCCACCCGAACCTTGTCATCTCGTATGAGTACCAGCCCTGCAATCCCTTGTGAAACAGATACTTCTTCTCATTACCGTCGGTGAGGGCAAGGGCGTTCCACAAATGCCCGAATCGCTGGCTATACTCCCTTATGCCCCCGGTCTGCTTCAGACTGTCCATCTCTTGGCGGTAATGGCTGTACTCATTTCGAGGCACGAGATAGGTTCGAAGTCTATCCCTCAGCTCCTCCCAGGTGCTGATCTCCGGCTTCCCTTCATTGGAGCGCTCTTTCTGGTAGTTGGTCAACCATTTCAAGGCGTCTCCCCTTAACCGACTGACAGCGTAGGCGAACCTTCCTCGCTTGGAATAGTGGCTGAGGTAGTTCTCCATAGCTGCGACCCAGAGCTCGAACTTGGGGAGCGAGGGCTCCCCGTAATACTCTTGTGGTTTCTCGGGCGATGGAGCCCGTCGACGTCTCTTGCGTTCGCCCGACCTTCCTCCAGAGCGACTGCTGCTAGGCGGACTCCCATCCGAGTCCTCGGAGCTCTCGGAGCTGTCTCCGGGGTCTCCAGGTGCGACGGCCTCAGGAACCGTGGGTGCACCGTCGGCCGGATTGGCTGCGGGCGGTGTTGGTTCCGCGGCTGGTGGCTGTTCCGCAGGGGTTGAAACAGGCGGCACTGGGGACGGCCCGTTAGGGGTGTCCGACATTCCAAAACGCGTGCGGAGGTTCCGTAGGAACAACTCCACATCGTTCACTGTCTGGCGTAGCTCGGCACTCGTCGGTGGTGTCCCCGAATGGGCACCACTCGAGGCTGCGGCTGCGGGAACTGGTAAGGACGCAGCCGTCGAACCTCCCGAATCCGTCGGTCGAGGCACATAATCTGCAGGCGTGTGTGAGGCAACCGGGCTTGGAAACCCGGTGTCGGGAGGCGGGGGCCGTGAGGGCCCTGCTCCCGAAGTGCCCTTCTGCTTTCGTGGCGGCATTCCGCTACGGCTTCTTCGATGAGGCGGACAGTCGAGGCTCGGACGCCACTCGAGGCTTCCGTGCACGGACTGTCTCGAATGTCTACTCGCCTCGCGACTTGGTGATCCTCTGCGGGTGTAAGTCGTGGTGAGACAACACTGTGCTCTGATACCACTCTGACGTAAGTCCCGGGTCCGAAGGTAGCAACGCGGGTTAACCAGGCGGAAAAACTCAAATTCGATCAAACCCACGTCCCGGCGTTATCTCCGTGCAAACCTCCGAGACCCAGCCACTCACTCAGACTCCTTCCCCTCGATCGTCCCCACGATCGCTTCGAGGTTCGGGGCAACCACTTGCCCTTGACTCACCCTGACTTCACTCATAACTCAAGCAGACTCTCCAATGTCCGAACGACGGGTCCCTTTACTCCAAATGTGGCTCATACAATCGGCATACCCTCTCAGGTAGGCGCGGTGGCTCCGGACCCAGACAGAACAGTACTACGGCTCCTATACTACAATCCTATCGAGAAACATCTCGACCCACTGCTCTTAAACTCTCACAATTCGCAAGCGCCTCTCGAGACTACTCTCGTCGACCCAAAACTGTCACCTGTCTAATCTCGAGCACGAGGTTTCCTCGAGGAAACCTCGTGTATACACTTAGGCTACACAGGCGGTCCCTATCTTTGCGGAGCAAGTAACTACGTGGCTACGCTGTATACGCTGACCCGTTCCGGCCTCGCTGACGTCCTGGGCACAGTGCCCTATGAGGGGCTTTATACCTTTGGCAGGTGTCGGGCTCGCCCGACTGTCCTGCGCACTCCCCGAGTAGAGCGCGCGATCCAAGACGACGCGGCCAATCAGCGAACGCCACGCGGGCCTGAGTGGAGTCCCTCGCGAGGGTAACGGCGAGCTTCCGCGAGTTCCCATTGGCTGGGAACTCGCGCGTGGGGCTGCGGGCCCGGCTCGGCCTCCAATGATGCCTCCCTCCTCGGGGGAAGGCGAACGGCCACGCTTACGCGTGTGCCGCCGTCACCCGTGGGGTTCTCGGCCAATGAGGGCCGCCCCGTTCGCCCGCCGTCCAGCCACGTACGCTACGGCCGTTCCCTCGTCATAGGGAATCGTGCCCTTGTACCTCCACTTCGCCTTCTCGCTCGTGTGGCCTCTGCGGCCCTGTGCGTTGCTGCCACGCGGCGCCCTTTCGCCTCCCGTGCTCGCGGGTTCATAGGGAATCGTGCCCGTGGGTTGGCCTTCTTGATCCTCGCCTCCTGCCTCTACTCCGGGTACGTGGACGCCTCTGATAGGCTGTGGGTTGGCCAGGGGGTACCCCCGACCTAACCTCGCCTTCGCGGCCTAAGGCCTTCTTCTCTACTTCCGTCTACCTCTCGACCCTGGACCTAACTCTAAGCCGTGACCATTCGTCTCCCGGAGCCACCCGGCGGCCTTTAGCCGTTACGATCATTGCCGACCTGGACATTCAAACGACGATGGGTGATCCTGTGGTCAGTTCGTGGCCGTTTACCTCTTCCGCCACTTAGGTCTGGGACCCGCGGGAATGCGTAGGGGTCCTTATGACAACTTCTGGGGAACGGCGGCCCCGCCCTCCTCTTTGGTCCGCGAAAATTATACCACAACCCGATTTTTCTACAAAAACGGCTAAGTAAATGAACCACAGAGGAACATTCCGAAGAAAACCCAGACGCGTCAGACCCTGGGAACACGCATACTCGGGAAAAGGAGACCGTGACAGACTCCCAGAACACGCATACTCGGGAAAAGGAGACCGCGAAAGACTCCCAGAACATTGCGCGAATCATTGCATACTCGGGAAACGAGACCACGGCAGACTCCCGAGGCATGGGAGTTGACCGCATGGTCAACCCCAAGGCCATCGAGGACTCACCCCTTGCAACTCATGGAACCGTGCGGGTCTGACAGTCCTTCTTGTCAGGCTCCCCCGGATCTCACGTAGAGACACGAGCCTAGACAGGGTACAGCCTTCAATGCATCTCCCGCGGGTTACGGGGCACGCGACAGCCGCACCCGCCGGGGGTGGCTCGCCGACGGAACCCCCTTCCCTTATATATACTTCTGGGGAACGGCGGCCCCGCCCTCCTCTTTGGTCCGCGAAAATTATACCACAACCCGATTCATTCTAGCGGCTAAGTCCTCAAGGGTGCGGCACCAAAAATGCGATAACTCGGCCATTTAGATTCAGAATGCATTAATTCTTTTTTCACAAGGACTGTTTTCAGTTGGGGCACGTGCATGGTGAATTTCAGGGTCATTGGCTTATGGATTAAATTCTCGCTCACGAATAAGTGACCCAGATTCACTAAAACAGTCTCCACTGCCTACACGTGGGTACAGATCACTCCAGATCTCGAAGGTGGCTCGATGAAATTGGCTCAAATAAATTTTAGGTGTGAGGACTACTCTCGAGCTACCCGAGGGGAAAATTTCAGGTCAAATGGGGACGGTTTAATCAGCCGAATATAATTTCAACTGATAATTAGACAGAAAATCCTGGAAAAATATAAAACGATGGGTTAAGAATGATATTACATCACCAAGAAATCTATTAATTTTATACTTCGAACCATAATTATTTTCGGGGCGAGAGAACTTATAAATTTATTTATCTGTATTTATATTCTCCATGATTTTATCAATAATCTATATATGTGCTAAAATGTACAGTAAAGATCAGAACCATTCATTTAGTGGTAATAAATATGCTGCATGCATAATAACGAGATGATCTAATGAGTAGTTTTAATTTTAGTTTATCTTTCATAAACATATCTTATTCATTTAGTAAAAATATATATTTTGATAATTGTATTCATACATATTTTCTTACAGCGATGTCTACAAAGTAATGACGAATAAGTAAGATATTATATCACCAAAAGATCTGCTAATTGTATACCGTAATTATTCTCGAGGAAAGAGAACTTATAAGTTGAATTTCTTTATTTTAATTATCTATCATCTTATCAATGATATACCTAAGATCGGATAAAGGGTGGATAAACGAAATTGGTGGTGAATACGAGTTTGGGTATATTTTCTAACAGCGAGATCTTCAATGTAATTAGTGATGGATTTTCTTCTTGATAACCAGATTACATAAAGATCCATGCACATTATCTTCTAAGTTATACTTGAGGTCGCTTATGTTAGGAGGTGCTAAATAATATATTTTATTATTTTAGTGAATTCAAGATGATCTTACAGGTGGAAATCGCAAACGATCTGATATATGCATATTAGTTCACACATAACTCAAGTTTGATATTATAGAGTCTAACATCAAGAGAATACAAAGAGGAGGATGAGAACTAAATATACTATTGCTGCAAACAAGACCATCATATGATTGTCATCTAAGTGTCATATTTTGGTGATATAATATCAGAATAAGTAAGATATTATATCATCAAAAGTTTAACCAATTTTACATCGTTATTATTCTCAAGGAGAGAGAATTTATAAGTTGACTTGTCTTTATTTTAAGTCTCTAATATTAATAGAATATGTAGATGTTCTAACGGGTTGTTTTATCTCAAACTTGTCTTTTAGAAATATGTTATCTTCATTTAGTACTAAACCCATTTGGATAATTCTTTCCATATAGACAACACTGTTTTTCTAACAGCTATTTCTACAAAGTAATTAATAATGAATTTTCTTCTCGACGTAGAGATCCATGCACATTTTCTTCTAAGTTATATGATAGTAGGTGGAAAAAATAGATATTGTATTATTTTAGCACATAGTTATTTTGAAAGTACTGCGTATATAAGATAGTGAGATACCCGTTTAGTTTTAATGATCATCCGTACTTATACTGTCAATAAGACCGTTTCATTATTTGTAGTCGTAGTAGTGAAGCTAGACTTGATATTTCGACTTAATTAAAACCTTGAATCAAGCTAATATGTAATATGCTAGAATGAAACATGAAAGTTGTTATGTGGAATATATGTATATGATAATATCCCCGCATCTAGACATTTGGATTGGTTATATTATTTTAACGTTGAGATGCACGAACTTGTTTAGACTGATCATATGCAAAACATCAAAACGTTATTGGGCTTGTGTATTTTAGGGTTAGAACGAAATATTACCTTATAAACTCATGAATATACTTGTGAGTTTACCAGTTATTGCAAATAGGTCTTGAGTGATATTTGATGAGTAGAATTTCTTGTATTTGATGAAATAGTTGGGAGGATAATTCAAACTCAATTTAACTCATTGTTGGTAAATCTGCCACTAAAATGTTGATAAACAAGATAATGTGTTTTATGTATTCTACTATGCAGATCAGAAAAGTACTTAGTACTTAGAGATGTACATGGTTGTTAATGTTCTCGAAGAGAAGAGATGCAAGTCATGAGTTAAGATAGTACTTTGGTAGTAAATTGGTACTAAGTCTGAATAAAACTTCTAATACAAAGATGAAGATGAGAACTATAACATAGTTGCAAACAAGACCATCATATTATTGTCGTCTAAGTTTCATCTCAGTTTCTTGAATAGATAGAATAAAGGATATTTCAACCTAAGATATACAAACCTCTCGTAATATATATAATCTACTACTACACATAGTATTTAGTATTTAGTTGTCAATGTAGACTCAATAATTCAGCCTAAATCTACCTTCTATTTGTTCTAGTCAAACACGAAAAAGAAAGATATAATGTTGCATAGAAAGTTCATGACGAGTATATCCTTTGATGTATCGAAAAACAATACAACAAGAGTATATTGGAGTAAAGTTTCTAAAATATATATCATTGATAGTAAATGCTACACAAAAAATACACAGTATTAATTACTACATGCAAAGCATGACAAGTATTACGTATCATTTTCATAATGGAGAGTATATCTTTGGATGAATCGTGAAACAATACATCCAAGAGTATATTGGAGTAAAGTTTCTAAAATATATATCATTGATAGTAAATGCTACATAAAAAAATACAGTATCAAATTACTACATGCAGAGCATGACAAGTTTTAAGTATCAGTGCCATAATGGAATGGATATCTTCGAGTAGAGTTTCTAATTTAAAAAACATCTGGGTATTAAACCGTACATGAAACACTGAACCATGGAAAACAGAATACAACTTATATTCAGGTTGATTTTATTATTCAAATCTTTACTCTGTATATATCTTGAACTGGTGTATATATGATAACATCCAAAAAGAACATTACCAGTTATTACAAAAGGGTCCTAAGTGATATTCATGACGAGTATATTCTTTGATGTATCGTAAAACAATACATCCAAGAGTATATTGGAATAAAGTTTCTAAAATATATATCATTGATAGTAAATGCTACATCAAAAACTTACAGTATTAGTTACTACATGCAGAGCATGACAAGTTTTAAGTATTAGTGTCATAATGGAATGGATATTTTCGAGTAGAGTTTCTAATTTAAAATACATCTGGGTATTAAATGTACATGAAACAGTGAACCATGGAAAACAGAATACAACTTTTATTCAGATTGATTTTATTATTCAAATCTTTATATGTTACCCTATGTATATCTTGAACTGGTGTATATATGATAATATCCAAAAAGAATATTATCAATTATTACGAAAGGTTCTTAATCAAGAACCAATGTATATCAGATTATAGTACTTTGGTACTAAGGCTGAATTAAACTCTAAGAACAAATTAAGATGGTCTTATTGATGAGAAAAGTCATAAACTATCTTACATATAATATTAATTCACAAACAACTAAAGTTTGATACTATAGAGAGTCAGTCTTAAATCAAGAGAATTCAAAAATGAAGTTGAGAATTAAATATACTGTAGTTGCAAACAGTACCATCGCATTACTATCCTCTAAGTGATATTGGTGCGATTTTCTTGAGTCGATAGAATAAGTACTGCTTGTCATTAAAACCTAAGATATACCTAACTCTCGTGATGTAAATAATCTACTACTATACTTAATATGTAGTTGTCAAGTTGGACTTGATAATTCAACCTAAATACCTTTCATTTGTTTTAGTCAAGTATGAGAAAGAAAGATATAACCTTATATACATATATAAAAGTCATGACAAGTATATCTTCTTATCAATGTATTTTAAAAGAATACATTCAAGGGTAAAGTTTCTCAAACATCTATCATTGATAGTAAATCTACATAGAAAGACATATAGTATGAACTACTACATGCAGAGAATGAAAAGTAAGAAGTATATGTGTAATAATGGGATCTATATCTTGGAGTAAAGTTTCAAAAACATCTCGGTATTAAATGGAACAATAAAACATGGAAAACAGAATACAACTTATGTTCAAGTTGATTTCCTTATTGAAATCCTTATATGTTACCAGATGTATAAATATATAGCTTTAATTGGTGTATAGATGACCATATCCAAAATATTAAACCGACATTACATGTGTCTTTAAGATCTAGCCTGAAGGTATATGAAGTATATATCATGGACTACATGTGATATTCAGTTAAGTGAATATAAAATATATTTAGAATAATTGTCAAGTTATTTAAATTTAGAAATTGAACCATGTGTAGATTGACCATATGCACATATCAGAACGCTATTGGGATTATGTATTTAAGTTTTAGGGTCAGAAAAGCTTAATAAGTAAAATTTCCCGGAGAGAGGTTATCAGTTGAGGGTTATATTCGTGAAGTGAAGAGATGAATGTCATGAATTAAGGTAGAACTTCGGTAAACAGTCTAAGTAATAGTTAAAACCTATAAGATGTAAATTAATATAATGGTATTATTTGATGAAACCTAAGACACGATTTAGTATATAAATGGAATTTTAGTTTGATAATCTAGAGTCTTACGAACAAGAAAATACAAAAGATAAAGGTGAGGCCTAACTATTTATTGTTGTAAACTTCTCATTAGTGAAATATCATCTTATTGTTATCCAAGAGATTTATGGTGAGATTTATGAATCAAGTCCAGCTTAACTACTATACATACGTGCCACGTAAATAAAAATGACACTACATGTGTATTTAAGTTATATAAGGTTAGAAATGAACAGATATTATGAGTAGCTTAAGGTTTAAAGACATAAATTCGTGTAAGAATATCATAAGTCACTTTGAGAAGTATCTTCTTGTATCTGTTAGGAGAAGTATGGTTAATCAATTAAAACCAAATGTATAAACTATGAATATAAACACATATAGTAATTATATTCAGATTAAGACATATTTAGATTCACCTACACATATAGTATGTAGTAGTCAAGCTGGACTTTATAACTCAACATGATTAATATTCAATCTGTTCTGAACACTGAAAAAACTCACGTATGGAGGATAAATGATTGATAGAATAAATCATGTTGAGCATTGAAACGGAGCGTGTTCTAATTATTTGAATCATGTAATACTTAATCAACTAATTCTACTTATATTTGTTAAATATTTTGAAACCAAGTTCTACATGATAAACCAAAAAGAGAAAGATGTAGGGTTACAATATGGTACCACAAGTTTCAAAAACATCTGATATTAAATTGATACTACATGTGTATGAATAGGGTTCTAGGGTTAGGAATGAACACTATGAATATCTACGGTTTATACTTCAGAGGAATGTTTCCAGTGTAAAAGGGTCAGAAACCATCTAAATGACATTTCTAATGACATCTGAGTGAGACCAGTCTTGATCTTTAAGTTGTTGTATTTGATAGGATAAGCGACTCATTAAAAGTGAATATATATCAAACTCTTTTGAATATAGTAGTTAAGCTGGACTTGATTTTCAAACCTATATCAAGATCTTGCTTGTTTTTAACAATGAATAAACTACTATACGAGAAAAGAGAAAATTGTAATGATACGTATAAAGATGAACTTCAGTACATATGGTTAAAGTCAATAGGAAAAGCCAAGAGAGTAGAGAAAATATTAGTGGAAGAGATATAGAGATCATATTTTATTTAAACTTTGAATCAACATTTATATGAGTTAATGGAAAGGGAAGATGTAATGACGAGTACGAAGTATCAGTACTTTAACATAATACAATACATCCAATAATAAATTGGATTAAAGTTTAAAAAGCATGATGTTAAATGCTATTGTAAGATAAATAAATCAAGAATGAAGAAAATTATCAGTTGAGGGTTGTTGACGTTAAGAGAAGAGAAAATCATGAATCATGATACTACTTGGATATAATAAGATTAAATTGATATAATGGGTATTATTTGACGAAACATCAGAATATATAAAGAAATTAAAGTTTGATACTATAGAGTTTTAACAACACGAGAACACAAAAGTTGAAGTTCAAACTTAACTTTATTATCGTCTAGGACTTCCCATGAGTAATTGAACCGTAATATTATTGTCATCTAAGTCAAGTTGATGTGAATTTCTTGTGATTTTTTTTCTATTGAGAGAACAAGTAAAGTTACTCACTAGAATCTAACTTATACCAAATTCTTTTGTATATATTAGACTAGTGAAGTTATTAAAATATTCAAGACATAGATTAAAGACAACAACAAAAAACCAAGGGAGTACAGAAAATATTAGTGGTTGTTCGCTTGAGTAAAGTTTAAAAAACATAGGTGTTCAATGCTACTGCAAGATAAATGAATCAAGAATGGAGAACATTATCAGTTGAGGGTTAAGGGTTGTTGACGTTAACAGCTGAGATGTTAGTCATGAATCCTCGTACTGCTCAACATAATAAGATGAAATGAATATAATGCTATTATTTGACGAAAGTCAGATCAGATGCATAAACCATTTGATATATAAAGAAAATTAAAGTGTTACACGTAAATAAAAATGACACTATATGTGCATTTTAGTTATATAGGGTTAGAAATGAACAGATATTATGAGTAGCTTAAGGTTTAAAGACATAAATTCGTGTAAGAATATCATAAGTCACTTTGAGAAGTATCTTCTTGTATCTGTTAGGAGAAGTATGGTTTAATCAATTAAAACCAAATGTATATCAAACTATATGTATAAACTATGAATATAAACACATATAGTAATTATATTCAGATTAATACATATTTAGATTCACCTACACATATAGTATGTAGTAGTCAAGCTGGACTTTATAACTCAACATGATTAATATTCAATCTGTTCTGGACACTGAAAAAACTCACGTATGGAGGATAAATGATTGATAGAATAAATCAGGTTGAGCATTGAAACGGAGCGTGTTCGAATTATTTGAATCATGTAATACTTTATCAAGTTGGACTCCTTTAAACTCTTCATAAAGTTATACATATGATCAAATGGAAAAGAAAGATGCAATGTGACATATGAGAAGTCAGTACCTCGAGTATTATAAGAAGGGAATACATGGAAGGATATACTCAAGTATAGTCTACAAAACAATTCATATTAAATGGTACATAGGAAAACCGAACATGGAGACAGTATACAAATAGATTGATTTTATATTGGAACTAAATTCAAATATAAAGCACGTTCAACTTGGTTATCTTGACCATATGCAAGATATCAGAACGATAGCACATGTCCATTTAAGTTTGAGGGTTAGACATGAACATGAAATATCATATGCAAATAGCGTAGGGTTTAAACTCATGTAATTCTGAGGAATCTTTAAGATACATGTTAATCTTTAATACTTGAAAAGACAGAGAAGGATGTCAATAATCCATAGTGAAAAATTGAGTGATTTAATTGAAAAGCATAGATGAGTTCCATGAATTAAAATAGTACTTTGGCAAAAGTATGAGTAAATGTTGTAAGATCTTGTTAATAGAGGCTCATTGTATGAAGAAATCCTAATAAATGCATAAATGATATAAAGTTCAAGTTTTAATTCACAGAAAAATTTAGTTTAATGTTGCAGAAATTAAATGTTGGCAGAAACTGATATTGGTTTCTGAATTATTTTAATTGTTAATTGACATAGTTAGTTGATTAGTAAATATGTCCAACTGTCTCTAGTAACTTAGATATGAAAAACCCAGAGTGTATAAACAAGAGTGAAAGACCTTGTTTGAAGTATATAATCCTAAATAGGCAAGTATAGTACTTCGGTAAACATGAAAGATCTGATTGATAAGTTGTGATTCGATGGAAAATCACAAAACTCAGATAAGCGATCTAAAATAATGATTTTAATTCATAGAGATGTTACAGTTGAAACTTTACAGTATTAGATTAATTTATGTCTGAAACTGACTTTGGCTTCTGAATTATTTTAGTGATAGTAGATATAGTTACTTGACAGTGTGAATCTGCTCAACTCTCACTTGTAATTCATATTTGAAAAACCGAGGGTGTATAAGAATGTGACATTTGGCTATATATGAAGTCTTGATCCTAAAAGTTTAGGATACTAATACAAACGTCAGAGTAATATGTGTAAGATGGAGTTTACAGAGTATTGTTAGAGAAAATCATAATATATATACCGATGACATGGAATATAAATTTTTATTCAGAAGACACTTTATTTTAGAGGTTCAGAGTCTTAGATTAATTTTCATAAGAAAGTGATATTGGCTTCTGAATTATTTTAGTGATAATAGATATAGTTAGTTCATCATGTGAATGTGTTCAACTCAGAATCAACTGTAATCACTTTTTAGAGGTTCAGAGTCTTAGATCAGTTTTCATCTGAAACTGACTTTGGCTTCTAAATTATTTTAATTGCAGTTGAATAAACAATGGATAGTACAGTATGTTGTTAAGCTGTCACTTGGATTCTATATTTGATCAACTGAGGAACCCTAAACAAAAGAGGGAGAGCTGTGCGCACAGTCCTGATCAAAACTAATCGCTATAGAGGATGATCGAGTAATCCAAAACTATATGATCACGATAATCATTTATTAAGTACATATGATTCATGACATAGTGAGTGTGAAGTGTCCATATGATGGGATATTACAAATGAGTATCCATGAAAATAGTTTCTATAAAATAAATGAGCTCCAAACTGTATATATGTGATATTGATTGAAATAAACTGAAGGTGAGAAATTCAGATATGGATCCTTGAAGGGTCTAACAACTACGTGTGCTAACCACATGCAAAGTATAGAAATGATACAACCGGCAGATTTACATATACGCGGAAAGAAGCAAAGAAGGACCAAGTTTGTTCTTAAGAAAAGTTAAACCCTCCACCATCAATTTTTTGCTCACACTTTTTATGAAGGGGTGTTAAGTGACATTTGAAACGTAATAGGCAAACATGATAAACTCTTTGACAATTGCGGATACATGTATTTTAAGTACACAAGTAGTAAATAGGTGTAAATAGAACAAAGAAAAGTTTAAATACAACAACTTACATGGAGTAATGGAAAAAGTGTCCAATATTTGGGTTTATTATGTATATCTAATGGGTTGCTATGAAAGACTAATGGGTTAAAGAGATCGAAGTTACATAGAGTAATGAAAGAAGTACTACGGTATTTGGATGTATTATGAATAAGTAATGGGTTACTTAGATCGAAATGATATAGGGTAATGGAAGAAGTATTACGGTATTTGGATGTATTATGAATAAGTAATGGGTGACATAGATCAACGTCACATAGAGTAACGAAAGAAGTACTACGGTATTTGGATTTATTATGATAAACTAATGGGTTCCATATTCAAGGTTATTCAAGGTTACTGGACCAGCCAGTCCAATATTTGGGTTTATTATGTATATCTAATGGGTTGCTATGAAAGACTAATGGGTTAAAAGTGACATAGAGTAATGAAAGAAGTACTACGGTATTTGGATGTATTATGAATATGTAATGGGTTCTTAGATCGAAGTGATATAGAGTAATGGAAGAAGTACTACGGTATTTGGATGTATTATGAATAAGTAATGGGTTCTTAGATCGAAGTGATATAGAGTAATGGAAGAAGTACTACGGTATTTGGATGTATTATGAATAAGTAAGGGGTGACATAGATCAACGTCACATAGAGTAATGAAATATGTACTACGGTATTTGGATTTATTATGATAAACTAATGGGTTCCGTATTCAAGGTTATTTTATGCTGGAAGAAAGAAAAACAGACATACATACGAGCAATTAATTTATTCAGTACCAAAGAATCAATTCACGTCCAAAAATGAAAAGAACATTAGTCCACGAGTAATTAATTAGTTTAGTGCCTGGCAGCGTAATATATTTGTTCGATTGCCAAAGAATTAATTCGTAAAAAAAAGGAAAAAAGAATTGGATGCAGCACCGGGACTTCCCGGGAGGTCACCCATCCCAGTACTATTCCGGCCCAAGGGCATTTAACTGCAGAGTTCTGATGGGATCTGGTGGCGTGGCCCTGGTATGACCGCATCACGCTGCAAATGGTGGTATCCAAGTTTATAATAGCCAGTTGTTGAGGCATGAACATGGTTTAGGTAAAAGTTCGAGGGAGGAATAATGTTTATCGATGATGGAGAATTTCATAGAAAAAATCAACTCCGCGAGACAATAAACCACCGGGGAAAAGTAAACCATCGCTACATTATCGCTACATTATCGTAAACCATCGCTACATTATCAAATACACGGGAATAGTTACATCGAGTCTAAAATTTAGCTTAAAGGCCCTGAATAAAATCATACTTTGCGTTGAAGTAGTCGGAATAAGATATCGGGAGCCGTCGCAACATTAATGAATCGGGAGGAGGAGGAAAACCATCGGCACCGGAATAGTTACCATCGGGTAAAAAATGTAGGCTTAAAGGCCTCTGAATTAAATCATACTTTGCGTTGAAGTCATCGGAATGGAATATCGGGAGAGCCTCCGCAACATTAATGAATCGGGAGGAGGAGGAAAACCATCGGCACCGGAATAGTTACGTCGAGTAAAAAAATTCGGCCTAAAGGCACTGAATTAATCGTTATTTACGTTGAAGTCAACGGAATTGAATTTCGGGATCATGTCACAAAATTAAAGCAACCCCAAACATCGGGAGGAGAAGGAAACCATCGGGTCCACGGAAATAGTTACGGCCGAGTAAGAAATTAATGCTTGAAGCCCCTGAATTAAATCGTACTTTTGCGTTGAAGCGTATGGAATTTAATTTCATGAGCCCGTCGCGACACTAAACCATCGCTAATATTCGGGAGGAGGGGGAATTTCAAAAGGGACTTGACTTGATCCCTCTGAGTAATTTGTTTCGGGAGTAAAAACGGGCCTAAATTATGAATCAAGTTCAGTGGAAAGGGAAATATTTTGAATTAAAAGGGATGGGATTAAACCGGAGAAGTTCGTTAAAGGGAAATATTTAAAGTTAAAGGTATAGTAATAAAGTGAAGCAAACGGTTTGATTGATTGTTCCGAAAATAGCGTAGAAAGAAATAATAAATAAGCAATAGCAATAATTTATTCACCCTAAGTTGTAGGCAATTAATTAATAGGGTTAGTTAAATTTAGGGTCCCTCTGAAAAGCAAGGGGAAAAATCAACTTAATTAATATCGGGAGGAGGAAGAAACCATCATGGAAAATTAAACCATCGGCCTCCAGGAAAAATAGTTATAATTAAATCGTACTTTGCGTTGAAATCAAAGGAATTTAATATCGGGAGCCGTCGCAGCATGAAAGCATCGCTCTATCGGGAGCCGTAGGACACAATCGGGAAAGAATATTCCATCGGGCTCCACGAAAATAGTTACATGGGGTCTTTAAATTAAGGCTTAAAGGCCCCTGGGCCAAATCATTATTTGCGTTTTCGTCAAAGGAATGGGATATCAAGAGCCGCAGCAACATTAACAAATCATAAATATCGAGAGGAGGAGGATGAACAATTGCTCGAACCCCTCGAAGCTAATTGTTTCGCGAGTAAGTGCGAGCCTAGTTCGTATAAGGAAATATTAAAAGGAGATGTTTTAACAAAGATAAAGTTATAGCAACCTAAAAAGTGAAGAAGACGGTTCAATTTATTTTTCTGAGAAAGCGTAGAAGGAAATACTGAAAAGGTATTAGCAACAAATAGTTGAAATTATTCCTCTGGAATTTGAGAAATTCGTAGAAGGAAAATAGTACAAAGTTATAGCAATAACAAAGTCGATGCAATAATAAAAGCAAAGCAGTAGATTGAATAAAGCATTAAGTTCGTAATAAGGAAATATTTAAAAGTAGAAGCAATAGTAATAATTTGTTCCTCTAATGTACCGGAAATATTTAAGAAGGAAACAAGAAGAAGGGAATATGTAAAAAAAGCATGGGAAAAATCAAATATAACACATAATACATGATACAAGGAACAAATAAATTAAGAGAGCAGAAGGAAACAAAGGAGAAACACGGGATTGAAAAGATACAAGCTGAAAGGGGGTGTGTTGTATTTATTTCCCACTAGAAATCGCAAGTATTTTACTTAGCCTTACCCTGGAATGATTAACGAGGCGGTTCGTACCCAAAATGGAGGAGTAAGGGTACTCTTTTATCCTTTTGTAATGCCTAAATGGCTTCAGAATCGCTTTCCGAGAACTTGGGCCAAAGATAGTCATGACTAACGGTAGTTGGCCCGTAGCTAAAGGTCAAATGGGGTATCTCTCGCATCGGGAGCCTTTGTCGGACACCGGGCCAGTACAGTTAAGCACTGTCTTTATCGGGAGCATAACTTCGTTACCCTTCCGGAAACTTGGGCTAAAGATAGTCATGACTAAGGCTAGTTGGCCCGTAGTTAAAAGTAATCCGGGTCCCATCGCTGATCGAGATCGAGCCATCGTGTGTCGCACCGGGACCATTTGTCGGACCACGCACAGGGCAACCGGGACCATTCTCTCCTTGTCGGAACCCTTCCGAGAACTTGGGCTAAAGATAGTCAAGACTAACTAGTCGCTAAAGCAGTTAGGCGAGCCGGTGAGGACCATCGGGACCATTTTCTGGAGCCAGCAACCCGAGCAGCCTAGAGATGCTTTGTACATCGAGTGTCGGACCACGGGCATGAGAAGCCTGGAGTATTGGAACCAATTCTGGGACCATCGAACCGGCCGTGGATCAATTTTGGTCGGGGCGAGGGTTTAGGGAAGGATCAGAGATGGGACCATTTTGGGCATTTTCTGGAGTTAAGAGTCAATACCTTTTTGGGGTTGATCTGGGCGGGGCGGGCCGGGGTTGGAGTAAAGTAGGGTCTCTGATGGATCAGCGAGCAGATCAGATCTGGGACCACGTAACCCACAACCCTCCCTCCGGGTGGATGGGTTGGGGTAGTGGAGGGTGTAAGGGTGGTCTCCCAACCAAAGGGCGGGCGGTCTGGCTGGTCCCGCGGATGATCCAGAGAAACACAACCCGAGACAGTGTGGTCTCCACAACCACAACCCATCCGACCGTGGTTGCCTCTGTACGTACGAGGTTGCCAGCGGTACTAACTAGGTTAGAGCCCGCCTTCGTACGTGTGGCGTGGCCCAATGAGAGAGAAGAACCAGGTAAATTTGAATTAATTGAGTAAATAGATAAATAAATAGATAAAAATTAAGAATAAATAGATAAAAATTAAAGAATGAATAAATGAATAAGAGATAAATAAATAAAATTAGAAATAATAAAAAAGAATAATATTTAAATAATTGAATTTGGTGTTCCTTTTTACCTTGGCCATTTTCTGTGTTCGGACACACCTGCGGGCTA
>JAYKYS010000225.1:32500-47500 GCA_036924285.1 Asterella californica | reverse complement strand
CTCCCGGGAAGACGGCGGCGGCAAAGCGACGAACCGCTCAGCCGCCGCAGACTTCCCAAGACGGGACCACCCGAGAACAGCAGCCGAAAGGCTGGCCGGTCTCGAACAGCCCCGCGCATCAAAGTGGGGGATCAATACGACTCCAACTGCACATGACTCGTGTTACTAGCGTTCACGTACTCGGGGCCCCTAAATCGCTTTCCGATCCAATGATTCACTTCGCTCTACGATCAACAGCGTCAAGAACAAGACAATCACATAGTGAGGGCCCTGAACCCGACGCGGCATCTCGTCGAACTTTACAGGGACGAAAACACCACGACCGAGTCACAAGCTTCATCCACCGCACAACCCGGAACCTACGACACTCATCAAATCACAAGACATTCGGAGGTTTCGGGTGGTACGGCAAAGTTCACGAGTTATCGGCAACGGAGCTCCGTCCCGCTTCCAACCGTCTAAATGCCCGTCGGCGTTACAACCTTCCTGTATCGATACAAGCCCCGCGAGGAGACGAGAAGGCGGTCGCCCGCAATCTCACACTCCCTTTGAGAACCATCGACACGGTGCGGCGCCCTTCCCCTTGGGTCGCCAGGAGACCGACCACGACATGAATCGAGCCTGATGTGCAAAGGGTGGTTCCGGCGAGGTTAACCCCACCGTGAAGAACTCCCATTTCAACCGAAGAGAAATATCGGGATGCGTCACGACGCATGGCACAAGCTCCACATCGCACTGTCGGTACCCTTTGGGGAGTCGCACCGCAACTTGCGTCGCTGGCACTACCACTCAACTTCCGCCTGCACCATAGAATGGACAGTCCACCGAACAGCGGTGACCCCGTGGAGTCCCTTACCGTGGTATTCTGCCAGATGTGTGACTTCGGTCTCGTGGTACCCCGAGGAGGAGCACCCCCTCATATATACTTCTGGGGAACGGCGGCCCCGCCCTCCTCTTTGGTCCGCGAAAATTATACCACAACCCGATTTTTCTACAAAAACGGCTAAGTAAATGAACCACAGAGGAACATTCCGAAGAAAACCCAGACGCGTCAGACCCTGGGAACACGCATACTCGGGAAAAGGAGACCGTGACAGACTCCCAGAACACGCATACTCGGGAAAAGGAGACCGTGACAGACTCCCAGAACATTGCGCGAATCATTGCATACTCGGGAAACGAGACCACGGCAGACTCCCGAGGCATGGGAGTTTACCGCATGGTCAACCCCAAGGCCATCGAGGACTCACCCCTTGCAACTCATGGAACCGTGCGGGTCTGACAGTCCTTCTTGTCAGGCTCCCCCGGGTCTCACGTAGAGACACGAGCCTAGACAGGGTACAGCCTTCAATGCATCTCCCGCGGGTTACGGGGCACGCGACAGCCGCACCCGCCGGGGGTGGCTCGCCGACGGAACCCCCTTCCCTTATATATACTTCTGGGGAACGGCGGCCCCGCCCTCCTCTTTGGTCCGCGAAAATTATACCACAACCCGATTCATTCTAGCGGCTAAGTCCTCAAGGGTGCGGCACCAAAAATGCGATAACTCGGCCATTTAGATTCAGAATGCATTAATTCTTTTTTCACAAGGACTGTTTTCAGTTGGGGCACGTGCATGGTGAATTTCAGGGTCATTGGCTTATGGATTAAATTCTCGCTCACGAATAAGTGACCCAGATTCACTAAAACAGTCTCCACTGCCTACACGTGGGTACAGATCACTCCAGATCTCGAAGGTGGCTCGATGAAATTGGCTCAAATAAATTTTAGGTGTGAGGACTACTCTCGAGGTACCCGAGGGGAAAATTTCAGGTCAAATGGGGACGGTTTAATCAGCCGAATATAATTTCAACTGATAATTAGACAGAAAATCCTGGAAAAATATAAAACGATGGGTTAAGAATGATATTACATCACCAAAAAATCTATTAATTTTATACTTCGAACCATAATTATTTTCCGGGCGAGAGAACTTATAAATTTATTTATCTGCATTTATATTCTCCATGATTTTATCAATAATCTATATATGTGCTAAAATGTACAGTAAAGATCAGAACCATTCATTTAGTGGTAAATATGGGTATAAATATGCTGCATGCATAATAACGAGATGATCTAATGAGTAGTTTTAATTTTAGTTTATCTTTCATAAACATATCTTATTCATTTAGTAAAAATATATATTTTGATAATTGTATTCATACATATTTTCTTACAGCGATGTCTACAAAGTAATGACGAATAAGTAAGATATTATATCACCAAAAGATCTGCTAATTGTATACCGTGATTATTCTCGAGGAAAGAGAACTTATAAGTTGAATTCTTGAATAAGGATAGAAGAAATTCACGAGAATGTATTGCGCTATTTACCTGTAGGTGGTATTATTGGACTTATTTTTTTGTTGGAAATCTTTTTAATGGTAGATAATGATTACATTCCAATATTACCAACGAAATTAAGTGCAACCTATCTAACATATACAGTTTATGCTGGAAAGATACATAGTTGGACTAATTTGGAGACATTAGGCAATTTACTTATTTTAATTATCTATCATCTTATCAATGATATACCTAAGATCGGATAAAGGGTGGATAAACGAAATTGGTGGTGAATACGAGTTTGGGTATATTTTCTAACAGCGAGATCTTCAATGTAATTAGTGATGGATTTTCTTCTTGATAACCAGATTACATAAAGATCCATGCACATTATCTTCTAAGTTATACTTAAGGTCGCTTATGTTAGGAGGTGCTAAATAATATATTTTATTATTTTAGTGAATTCAATATTATCTTACAGGTGGAAATCGCAAACGATCTGATATATGCATATTAGTTCACACATAACTCAAGTTTGATATTATAGAGTCTAACATCAAGAGAATACAAAGAGGAGGATGAGAACTAAATATACTATTGCTGCAAACAAGACCATCATATGATTGTCATCTAAGTGTCATATTTTGGTGATATAATATCAGAATAAGTAAGATATTATATCACCAAAAGTTTAACCAATTTTACATCGTTATTATTCTCAAGGAGAGAGAATTTATAAGTTGACTTGTCTTTATTTTAATTCTCTAATATTAATAGAATATGTAGATGTTCTAACGGGTTGTTTTATCTCAAACTTGTCTTTTAGAAATATGTTATCTTCATTTAGTACTAAACCCATTTGGATAATTCTTTCCATATAGACAACACTGTTTTTCTAACAGCTATTTCTACAAAGTAATTAATTTTCTTCTTGACGCAGAGATCCATGCACATTATCTTCTAAGTTATATGATAGTAGGTGGAAAAAATAGATATTGTATTATTTTAGCACCTAGTTATTTTGAAAGTACTGCGTATATAAGATAGTGAGATACCCGTTTAGTTTTAATGATCATCCGTACTTATACTGTCAATAAGACCGTTTCATTATTTGTAGTCGTAGTAGTGAAGCTAGACTTGATATTTCGACTTAATTAAAACCTTGAATCAAGCTAATATCTAATATGCTAGAATGAAACATGAAAGTTGTTATGTGGAATATATGTATATGATAATATCCCCGCATCTAGACATTTGGATTGGTTATATTATTTTAACGTTGAGATGCACGAACTTGTTTAGACTGATCATATGCAAAACATCAAAACGTTATTGGGCTTGTGTATTTTAGGGTTAGAACGAAATATTACCTTATAAACTCATGAATATACTTGTGAGTTTACCAGTTATTGCAAATAGGTCTTGAGTGATATTTGATGAGTAGAATTTCTTGTATTTGATGAAATAGTTGGGAGGATAATTCAAACTCAATTTAACTCATTGTTGGTAAATCTGCCACTAAAATGTTGATAAACAAGATAATGTGTTTTATGTATTCTACTATGCAGATCAGAAAAGTACTTAGTACTTAGAGATGTACATGGTTGTTAATGTTCTCGAAGAGAAGAGATGCAAGTCATGAGTTAAGATAGTACTTTGGTAGTAAATTGGTACTAAGTCTGAATAAAACTTCTAATACAAAGATGAAGATGAGAACTATAACATAGTTGCAAACAAGACCATCATATTATTGTCGTCTAAGTTTCATCTAAGTTTCTTGAATAGATAGAATAAAGGATATTTCAACCTAAGATATACAAACCTCTCGTAATATATATAATCTACTACTACACATAGTATTTAGTATTTAGTTGTCAATGTAGACTCAATAATTCAGCCTAAATCTACCTTCTATTTGTTCTAGTCAAACACGAAAAAGAAAGATATAATGTTGCATAGAAAGTTCATGACGAGTATATCCTTTGATGTATCGTAAAACAATACACCAAGAGTATATTGGAGTAAAGTTTCTAAAATATATATCATTGATAGTAAATGCTACACAAAGAATACACAGTATTAATTACTACATGCAAAGCATGACAAGTATTACGTATTATTTTCATAATGGAGAGTATATCTTTGGATGAATCGTGAAACAATACATCCAAGAGTATATTGGAGTAAAGTTTCTAAAATATATATCATTGATAGTAAATGCTACATAAAAAAATACAGTATCAAATTACTACATGCAGAGCATGACAAGTTTTAAGTATCAGTGCCATAATGGAATGGATATCTTCGAGTAGAGTTTCTAATTTAAAAAACATCTGGGTATTAAACCGTACATGAAACACTGAACCATGGAAAACAGAATACAACTTATATTCAGGTTGATTTTATTATTCAAATCTTTACTCTGTATATATCTTGAATTGGTGTATATATGATAACATCCAAAAAGAACATTACCAGTTATTACAAAAGGGTCCTAAGTGATATTCATGACGAGTATATTCTTTGATATATCGTAAAACAATACATCCAAGAGTATATTGGAATAAAGTTTCTAAAATATATATCATTGATAGTAAATGCTACATCAAAAACTTACAGTATTAGTTACTACATGCAGAGCATGACAAGTTTTAAGTATTAGTGTCATAATGGAATGGATATTTTCGAGTAGAGTTTCTAATTTAAAATACATCTGGGTATTAAATGTACATGAAACAGTGAACCATGGAAAACAGAATACAACTTTTATTCAGATTGATTTTATTATTCAAATCTTTATATGTTACCCTATGTATATCTTGAACTGGTGTATATATGATAATATCCAAAAAGAATATTATCAGTTATTAGGAAAGGTTCTTAATCAAGAACCAATGTATATCAGATTATAGTACTTTGGTACTAAGGCTGAATTAAACTCTAAGAACAAATTAAGATGGTCTTATTGATGAAAAGTCATAAACTATCTTACATATAATATTAATTCACAAACAACTAAAGTTTGATACTATAGAGAGTCAGTCTTAAATCAAGAGAATTCAAAGATGAAGTTGAGAATTAAATATACTGTAGTTGCAAACAGTAACATCGCATTACTATCCTCTAAGTGATATTGGTGCGATTTTCTTGAGTCGATAGAATAAGTACTGCTTGTCATTAAAACCTAAGATATACCTAACTCTCGTGATGTAAATAATCTACTACTATACTTAATATGTAGTTGTCAAGTTGGACTTGATAATTCAACCTAAATACCTTTCATTTGTTTTAGTCAAGTATGAGAAAGAAAGATATAACCTTATACACATATATAAAAGTCATGACAAGTATATCTTCTTATCAATGTATTTTAAAAGGATACATTCAAGGGTATATTGGAGTAAAGTTTCTCAAACATCTATCATTGATAGTAAATCTACATAGAAAGACATATAGTATGAACTACTACATGCAAAGAATGAAAAGTAAGAAGTATCTGTGTAATAATGGTATCTATATCTTGGAGTAAAGTTTCAAAAACATCTCGGTATTAAATGGAACAATAAAACATGGAAAACAGAATACAACTTATGTTCAAGTTGATTTCCTTATTGAAATCCTTATATGTTACCAGATGTATAAATATATAGCTTTAATTGGTGTATAGATGACCATATCCAAAATATTAAACCTACATTACATGTGTCTTTAAGATCTAGCCTGAAGGTATATGAAGTATATATGATGGACTACATGTGATATTCAGTTAAGTGAATATAAAATATATTTAGAATAATTGTCAAGTTATTTAAATTTAGAAATTGAACCATGTGTAGATTGACCATATGCACATATCAGAACGCTATTGGGATTATGTATTTAAGTTTTAGGGTCAGAAAAGCTTAATAAGTAAATTTTCCCGGAGAGAGGTTATCAGTTGAGGGTTATATTCGTGAAGTGAAGATGAATGTCATGAATTAAGGTAGAACTTCGGTAAACAGTCTAAGTAATAGTTAAAACCTTTAAGATGTAAATTAATATAATGGTATTATTTGATGAAACCTAAGACACGATTTAGTATATAAATGGAATTTTAGTTTGATTATCTAGAGTCTTACGAACAAGAAAATACAAAAGATAAAGGTGAGGCCTAACTATTTATTGTTGTAAACTTCTCATTAGTGAAATATCATCTTATTGTTATCCAAGAGATTTATGGTGAGATTTATGAATCAAGTCCAGCTTAACTACTATACATACGTGCCACGTAAATAAAAATGACACTACATGTGTATTTAAGTTATATAGGGTTAGAAATGAACAGATATTATGAGTAGCTTAAGGTTTAAAGACATAAATTCGTGTAAGAATATCATAAGTCACTTTGAGAAGTACCTTCTTGGGTTTGTTAGGAGAAGTATGGTTAATCAATTAAAACCAAATGTATATCAACTATATGTATAAACTATGAATATAAACACATATAGTAATTATATTCAGATTAATACATATTTAGATTCACCTACACATATAGTATGTAGTAGTCAAGCTGGACTTTATAACTCAACATGATTAATATTCAATCTGTTTTGGACACTGAAAAACTCACGGATGAAGGATAAATGATTGATAGAATAAATCATGTTTAGCATTGAAACGGAGCGTGTTCTAATTATTTGAATCATGTAATACTTAATCAACTAATTCTACTTATATTTGTTAAATATTTTGAAACCAAGTTCTACATGATAAACCAAAAAGAGAAAGATGTAGGGTTACAATATGGTACCACAAGTTTCAAAAACATCTGATATTAAATTGATACTACATGTGTATGAATAGGGTTCTAGGGTTAGAAATGAACACTATGAATATCTACGGTTTATACTTCAGAGGAATGTTTCCAGTGTAAAAGGGTCAGAAACCATCTAAATGACATTTCTAATGACATCTGAGTGAGACCAGTCTTGATCTTTAAGTTGTTGTATTTGATAGGATAAGCGACTCATTAAAAGTGAATATATATCAAACTCTTTTGTATATAGTAGTTAAGCTGGACTTGATTTTCAAACCTATATCAAGATCTTGCTTGTTTTTAACAATGAGTAAACTACTATACGAGAAAAGAGAAAATTGTAATGATACGTATAAAGATGAACTTCAGTACATATGGTTAAAGTCAATAGGAAAAGCCAAGAGAGTAGAGAAAATATTAGTGGCTGTTCGCTTGATAGAGATATAGAGATCATATTTTATTTAAACTTTGAATCAACATTTATATGAGTTAATGGAAAGGGAAGATGTAATGACGAGTATGAAGTATCAGTACTGTAACATAATACAATACATCCAATAATAAATTGGATTAAAGTTTAAAAAGCATGATGTTAAATGCTATTGTAAGATAAGTAAATCAAGAATGAAGAAAATGATCAGTTGAGGGTTGTTGACGTTAAGAGAAGAGAAAATCATGAATCATGATACTACTTCGATATAATAAGATTAAATTGATATAATGGGTATTATTTGACGAAACATCAGAATATATGAAGAAATTAAAGTTTGATACTATAGAGTTTTAACAACACGAGAACACAAAAGTTGAAGTTCAAACTTAACTTTATTATCGTCTAGGACTTCCCATGAGTAATTGAACCGTCATATTATTGTCATCTAAGTCAAGTTGATGTGAATTTCTTGTGCTTTTTCTTCTATTGAGAGGACAAGTAAAGTTGCTCACTAGAATCTAACTTATACCAAATTCTTTTGTATATATTAGACTAGTGAAGTTGTAAAAATATTAAAGACAACAACAAAAAACCAAGGGAGTACAGAAAATATTAGTGGTTGTTCGCTTGAGTAAAGTTTAAAAAACATAGGTGTTCAATGCTACTGCAAGATAAATGAATCAAGAATGGAGAACATTATCAGTTGAGGGTTAAGGGTTGTTGACGTTAACAGCTGAGATGTAAGTCATGAATCCTCGTACTGCTCAACATAATAAGATGAAATGAATATAATGCTATTATTTGACGAAAGCCAGATCAGATGCATAAACCATTTGATATATAAAGAAAATTAAAGTGTGACACGTAAATAAAAATGACACTACATGTGTATTTAAGTTATATAAGGTTAGAAATGAACAGATATTATGAGTAGCTTAAGGTTTAAAGACATAAATTCGTGTAAGAATATCATAAGTCACTTTGAGAAGTATCTTCTTGTATCTGTTAGGGTTTAGGGTTAAACCCTAAATCAATTAAAACCAAATGTATATCAAACTATATGTATAAACTATGAATATAAACACATATAGTAATTATATTCAGATTAATACATATTTAGAATCACCTACACATATAGTATGTAGTAGTCAAGCTGGACTTTATAACTCAACATGATTAATATTCAATCTGTTCTGAACACTGAAAAAACTCACGTATGGAGGATAAATGATTGATAGAATAAATCATGTTGAGCATTGAAACGGAGCGTGCTCGAATTATTTGAATCATGTAATACTTAATCAAGTTGGACTCCTTTAAACTCTTCATAAAGTTATACATATGATCAAATGGAAAAGAAAGATGCAATGTGACATATGAAAAGTCAGTACCTCGAGTATTATAAGAAGGGAATACATGGAAGGATATACTCAAGTATAGTCTACAAAACAATTCATATTAAATGGTACATAGAAAAACCGAACATGGAGACAGTATACAGATAGATTGATTTTATATTGGAACTAAATTCAAATATAAAGCACGTTCAACTTGGTTATCTTTACCATATGCAAGATATCAGAACGATAGCACATGTCCATTTAAGTTTGAGGGTTAGACATGAACATGAAATATCATATGCAAATAGCGTAGGGTTTAAACTCATGTAATTCTGAGGAATCTTTAAGATACATGTTAATCTTTAATACTTGAAAAGACAGAGAAGGATGTCAATAATCCATAGTGAAAAATTGAGTGATTTAATTGAAAAGCATAGATGAGTTTCATGAATTAAAATAGTACTTTGGCAAAAGTATGAGTAAATGTTGTAAGATCTTGTTAATAGAGCCTCATTGTATGAAGAAATCCTAATAAATGCATAAATGATATAAAGTTTAAGTTTTAATTCACAGAAAAATTTAGTTTAATGTTGCAGAAATTAAATGTTGGCAGAAACTGATATTGGTTTCTGAATTATTTTAATTGTTAATTGACATAGTTAGTTGATTAGTAAATATGTCCAACTGTCTCTAGTAACTTAGATATGAAAAACCCAGAGTGTATAAACAAGAGTGAAAGACCTTGTGTGAAGTATATAATCCTAAATAGGCAAGTATTGTACTTCGGTAAACATGAAAGATCTGATTGATAAGTTGTGATTCGATGAAAAATCACAAAACTCAGATAAGCGATCTAAAATAATGATTCGTATTCATAGAGATGTTACAGTTGAAACTTTACAGTATTAGATTAATTTGTGTCTGAAACTGACTTTGGCTTCTGAATTATTTTAGTGATAGTAGATATAGTTACTTGACAGTGTGAATCTGCTAAACTCTCACTTGTAATTCATATTTGAAAAACCGAGGGTGTATAAGAATGTGACATTTGGCTATTATATGAAGTCTTGATCCTAAAAGTTTAGGATACTAATACAAACGTCAGAGTAATATGTGTAAGATGGAGTTTACAGAGTATTGTTAGAGAAAATCATAATATATATATCGATGACATGGAATATAAATTTTTAGCAACAAGACACTTTATTTTAGAGGTTCAGAGTCTTAGATTAATTTTCATAAGAAAGTGATATTGGCTTCTGAATTATTTTAGTGATAATAGATATAGTTAGTTCATCATGTGAATGTGTTCAACTGAGAATCAACTGTAACCACTTTTTAGAGGTTCAGAGTCTTAGATCAGTTTTCATCAGAAACTGACTTTGGCTTCTAAATTATTTTAATTGCAGCTGAATAAACAATGGATAGTACAGTATATTGTTAAGCTGTCACTTGGATTCTATATTTGATCAACTGAGGAACCCTAAACAAAAGAGGGAGAGCTGTCCACAAAGTCCTGATCAAAACTAATCGCTATAGAGGATGATCGAGTTTATCACGAGAATCATTTATTAAGTACATATGATTCATGACATAGTGAGTGTGAAGTGTCCATATGATGGGATATTACAAATGAGTATCCATGAAAATAGTTTCTATAAAATAAATGAGCTCCAAACTGTATATATGTGATATTCATTGAAATAAACTGAAGGTGAGAAATTCAGATATGGATCCTTGAAGGGTCTAACAACTACGTGTGCTAACCACATGCAAAGTATAGAAATGTACAACCGGCAGATTTACATATACGCGGAAAGAAGCAAAGCAGGACCAAGTTTGTTCTTAAGAAAAGTTAAACCCTCCACCATCAATTTTTTGCTCACACTTTTTATGAAGGGGTGTTAAGTGACATTTGAAACGTAATATGCAAACATGATAAACTCTTTGACAATTGAGGATACATGTATTTTAAGTACACAAGTAGTAAATAGGTGTAAATAGAACAAAGAAAAGATTAAATACAACAACTTACATGGAGTAATGGAAAAAGTGTCCAATATTTGGGTTTATTATGTATATCTAATGGGTTGCTATGAAAGACTAATGGGTTAAAGAGATCGAAGTTACATAGAGTAATGAAAGAAGTACTACGGTATTTGGATGTATTATGAATAAGTAATGGGTTACTTAGATCGAAATGATATAGGGTAATGGAAGAAGTATTACGGTATTTGGATGTATTATGAATAAGTAATGGGTGACATAGATCAACGTCACATAGAGTAACGAAAGAAGTACTAGGGTATTTGGATTTATTATGATAAACTAATGGGTTCCATATTCAAGGTTATTTCATGGGGGAAGAAAGAAAAGCAGACAACAATTAATTTATTCGGTGCCAAAGAATCAATTCACGTCCAAAAAAGAAAAGAACATACGAGTAATTAATCAGTTTAGTGCCTGGTAGCGTAATATATTTGTTCGATTGCCAAAGAATTAATTCGTAAAAAAAGGAAAAAAGAATTGGATGCAGCACCAGGACTTCCCGGGAGGTCACCCATCCCAGTACTATTCCGGCCCAAGGGCATTTAACTGCAGAGTTCTGATGGGATCTGGTGGCGTGGCCCTGGTATGACCGCATCACGCTTCAAATGGTGGTATCCAAGTTTATAATAGCCGGTTGTTGAGGCATGAACATGGTTTAGGGTAAAAGTTCGAGGGAGGAATAATGTTTATCGATGATGGAGAATTTCATAGAAAAAATCAACTCCGCGAGGCAATAAACCACCGGGGAAAAGTAAACCATCGGATATTTATCAAATATCCATCGCTACATTATCAAATACACGGGAATAGTTACATCGAGTCTAAAATTTAGCTTAAAGGCCCTGAATAAAATCATGCTTTGCGTGAAGTAGTCGGAATAAGATATCGGGAGCCGTCGGAACATTAAACCATCGCTACATCAACGGTGGAGGAAGCCATCGAGAAAGATTAAACCATCGGGTAAGAGATGTAGGCTTAAAGGCCTCTGAATTAAATCATACTTTGCGTTGAAGTCATCGGAATGGAATATCGGGAGAGCCTCCGCGACATTAATGAATCGGGAGGAGGAGGAAAACCATCGGCACCGGAATAGTTACGTCGAGTAAAAAATTTCGGCCTAAAGGCACTGAATTAATCGTTATTTACGTTGAAGTCAACGGAATTGAATTTCGGGATCCTGTCACAAAATTAAAGCAACCCCAAACATCGGGAGGAGAAGGAAACCATCGGGTCCACGGAAATAGTTACGGCCGAGTAAGAAATTAATGCTTGAAGCCCCTGAATTAAATCGTACTTTTGCGTTGAAGCGTATGGAATTTAATTTCATGAGCCCGTCGCAACACTAAACCATCGCTAATATTCGGGAGGAGGAGGAATTTCAAAAGGGACTTGACTTGATCCCTCTGAGTAATTTGTTTCGGGAGTAAAAACGGGCCTAAATTATGAATCAAGTTCAGTGGAAAGGGAAATATTTTGAATTAAAAGGGATGGGATTAAACCGGAGAAGTTCGTTAAAGGGAAATATTTAAAGTTAAAGGTATAGTAATAAAGATAAAAGTGAAGCAAACGGTTTGATTGATTGTTCCTCAAATAGCGTAGAAGGAAATAATGAATAAGCAATAGCAATAATTTATTCACCCTAAGTTGTAGGCAATTAATTAATACGGTTAGTTTAATTAGGGTCCCTCTGAAAAGCAAGGGGAAAAATCAACTTAATTAATATCGGGAGGAGGAAGAAACCATCATGGAAAATTAAACCAGGAAAAATAGTTATAATTAAATCGTACTTTGCGTTGAAATCAAAGGAATTTAATATCGGGAGCCGTCGCAGCATGAAAGCATCGCTCTATCGGGAGCCGTAGGACACAATCGGGAAAGAATATTCCATCGGGCTCCACAAAAATAGTTACATGGGGTCTTTAAATTAAGGCTTAAAGGCCCTTGGGCCAAATCATTATTTGAGTTTTCGTCAAAGGAATGGGATATCAAGAGCCGTAGCAACATTAACAAATCATAAATATCGGGAGGAGGAGGATGAACAATTGCTCGACCCCCTCGAAGTTAATTGTTTCGCGAGTAAGTGCGAGCCTAGTTCGTATAAGGAAAATATTAAAAGGAGATGTTTTAACAAAGATAAAGTAATAGCAACCTAAAAAGTGAAGAAGACTGTTCAATTTATTTTTCTGAGAAAGCGTAGAAGGAAATACTGAAAAGATATTAGCAACAAGTAGTTGAAATTATTCCTCTGGAATTTGAGAAATTCGTAGAAGGAAATAGTAGAAAGTTATAGCAATAACAAAGTCTTCGCAATAATAAAAGCAAAGCAGTAGATTGAATAAAGCATTAAGTTCGTAATAAGGAAATATTACAAAGTAGAAGCAATAGTAATAATTTGTTCCTCTAATGTAGCGGAAATGTTTAAGAAGGAAACAAGAAGAAGGGAATATGTAAAAAAAGCATGGGAAAGATCAAATATAACACATAATACATGATACAAGGAACAAATAAATTAAGAGAGCAGAAGGAAACAAAGGAGAAACACGGGATTGAAAAGATTAAAGCTGAAAGGGGGTGTGTTGTATTTATTTCCCACTAGAAATCGCAAGTATTTTACTTAGCCTTACCCTGGAATGATTAACGAGGCGGTTCGTACCCAAAATGGAGGAGTAAGGGTACTCTTTTATCCTTTTGTAATGCCTAAATGGCTTCAGAATCGCTTTCCGAGAACTTGGGCCAAAGATAGTCATGACTAACGGTAGTTGGCCCGTAGCTAAAGGTCAAATGGAGTATCTCTCGCATCGGGAGCCTTTGTCGGACACCGGGCCAGTACAGTTAAGCACTGTCTTTATCGGGAGCATAACTTCGTTACCCTTCCGGAAACTTGGGCTAAAGATAGTCATGACTAAGGCTAGTTGGCCCGTAGTTAAAAGTAATCCGGGTCCCATCGCTGATCGAGATCGAGCCATCGTCTGTCGCACCGGGACCATTTGTCGGACCACGCACAGGGCAACTGGGACCATTCTCTCCTTGTCGGAACCCTTCCGAGAACTTGGGCTAAAGATAGTCAAGACTAACTAGTCGCTAAAGCAGTTAGGCGAGCCGGTGATGACCATCGGGACCATTTTCTGGAGCCAGCAACCCGAGCAGCCTAGAGAGTCTTTGTACATCGAGTGTCGGACCACGGGCATGAGAAGCCTGGAGTATTGGGACCAATTCTGGGACCATCGAACCGGCCGTGGATCAATTTTGGTCGGGGCGAGGGTTTAGAGAAGGATCAGAGATGGGACCATTTTGGGCATTTTCAGGAGTTAAGAGTCAATACCTTTTTGGGGTTGACCCGGGCGGGGTTGGAGTAAAGTAGGGTCTCTGATGGATCAGCGGGCAGATCAGATCTGGGACCACGTAACCCACAACCCGCCCTCCGGGTGGATGGGTTGGGGTAGTGGAGGGTGTAAGGGTGGTCTCCCAACCAAAGGGCGGGCGGTCTGGCTGGTCCCGCGGATGATCCAGAGAAACACAACCCGAGCCAGTGTGGTCTCCACAACCACAACCCATCCGACCGTGGTTACCTCTGTATGTACGAGGTTGCCAGCGGTACTAACTAGGTTAGAGCCCGCCTTCGTACGTGTGGCGTGGCCCAATGAGAGAGAAGAACCAGGTAAATTTGAATTAATTGAGTAAATAGATAAATAAATAGATAAAAATTAAGAATAAATAGATAAAAATTAAAGAATGACTAAATGAATAAGAGATAAATAAATAAAATTAGAAATAATAAAAAAGAATAATATTTAAATAATTGAATTTGGTGTTCCTTTTTACCTTGGCCATTTTCTGTGTTCAGACACACCTGCGGGCTAATCCACGTGGCAAGTTGGCATTTTGTCCATTCCAGGTTTGGATCTGAGTGGCAGAACACCTGCCACGTGTCAAAAGAATATTAGATATTGAGTGGGACTCCGCAAGTAAGTCCACGTGGCATCCAACCCAACATTTAGACGGAAATCATACTTCCGCATAAATTTCGAGTATTCTGGCGATATAAGGGCACCCTC
>JAYKYS010000225.1:7500-22500 GCA_036924285.1 Asterella californica | reverse complement strand
GTACCCTTTGGGGAGTCGCACCGCAACTTGCGTCGCTGGCACTACCACTCAACTTCCGCCTGCACCATAGAATGGACAGTCCACCGAACAGCGGTGACCCCGTGGAGTCCCTTACCGTGGTATTCTGCCAGATGTGTGACTTCGGTCTCGTGGTACCCCGAGGAGGAGCACCCCCTCATATATACTTCTGGGGAACGGCGGCCCCGCCCTCCTCTTTGGTCCGCGAAAATTATACCACAACCCGATTTTTCTACAAAAACGGCTAAGTAAATGAACCACAGAGGAACATTCCGAAGAAAACCCAGACGCGTCAGACCCTGGGAACACGCATACTCGGGAAAAGGAGACCGTGACAGACTCCCAGAACACGCATACTCGGGAAAAGGAGACCGTGACAGACTCCCAGAACATTGCGCGAATCATTGCATACTCGGGAAACGAGACCACGGCAGACTCCCGAGGCATGGGAGTTTACCGCATGGTCAACCCCAAGGCCATCGAGGACTCACCCCTTGCAACTCATGGAACCGTGCGGGTCTGACAGTCCTTCTTGTCAGGCTCCCCCGGGTCTCACGTAGAGACACGAGCCTAGACAGGGTACAGCCTTCAATGCATCTCCCGCGGGTTACGGGGCACGCGACAGCCGCACCCGCCGGGGGTGGCTCGCCGACGGAACCCCCTTCCCTTATATATACTTCTGGGGAACGGCGGCCCCGCCCTCCTCTTTGGTCCGCGAAAATTATACCACAACCCGATTCATTCTAGCGGCTAAGTCCTCAAGGGTGCGGCACCAAAAATGCGATAACTCGGCCATTTAGATTCAGAATGCATTAATTCTTTTTTCACAAGGACTGTTTTCAGTTGGGGCACGTGCATGGTGAATTTCAGGGTCATTGGCTTATGGATTAAATTCTCGCTCACGAATAAGTGACCCAGATTCACTAAAACAGTCTCCACTGCCTACACGTGGGTACAGATCACTCCAGATCTCGAAGGTGGCTCGATGAAATTGGCTCAAATAAATTTTAGGTGTGAGGACTACTCTCGAGGTACCCGAGGGGAAAATTTCAGGTCAAATGGGGACGGTTTAATCAGCCGAATATAATTTCAACTGATAATTAGACAGAAAATCCTGGAAAAATATAAAACGATGGGTTAAGAATGATATTACATCACCAAAAAATCTATTAATTTTATACTTCGAACCATAATTATTTTCCGGGCGAGAGAACTTATAAATTTATTTATCTGCATTTATATTCTCCATGATTTTATCAATAATCTATATATGTGCTAAAATGTACAGTAAAGATCAGAACCATTCATTTAGTGGTAAATATGGGTATAAATATGCTGCATGCATAATAACGAGATGATCTAATGAGTAGTTTTAATTTTAGTTTATCTTTCATAAACATATCTTATTCATTTAGTAAAAATATATATTTTGATAATTGTATTCATACATATTTTCTTACAGCGATGTCTACAAAGTAATGACGAATAAGTAAGATATTATATCACCAAAAGATCTGCTAATTGTATACCGTGATTATTCTCGAGGAAAGAGAACTTATAAGTTGAATTCTTGAATAAGGATAGAAGAAATTCACGAGAATGTATTGCGCTATTTACCTGTAGGTGGTATTATTGGACTTATTTTTTTGTTGGAAATCTTTTTAATGGTAGATAATGATTACATTCCAATATTACCAACGAAATTAAGTGCAACCTATCTAACATATACAGTTTATGCTGGAAAGATACATAGTTGGACTAATTTGGAGACATTAGGCAATTTACTTATTTTAATTATCTATCATCTTATCAATGATATACCTAAGATCGGATAAAGGGTGGATAAACGAAATTGGTGGTGAATACGAGTTTGGGTATATTTTCTAACAGCGAGATCTTCAATGTAATTAGTGATGGATTTTCTTCTTGATAACCAGATTACATAAAGATCCATGCACATTATCTTCTAAGTTATACTTAAGGTCGCTTATGTTAGGAGGTGCTAAATAATATATTTTATTATTTTAGTGAATTCAATATTATCTTACAGGTGGAAATCGCAAACGATCTGATATATGCATATTAGTTCACACATAACTCAAGTTTGATATTATAGAGTCTAACATCAAGAGAATACAAAGAGGAGGATGAGAACTAAATATACTATTGCTGCAAACAAGACCATCATATGATTGTCATCTAAGTGTCATATTTTGGTGATATAATATCAGAATAAGTAAGATATTATATCACCAAAAGTTTAACCAATTTTACATCGTTATTATTCTCAAGGAGAGAGAATTTATAAGTTGACTTGTCTTTATTTTAATTCTCTAATATTAATAGAATATGTAGATGTTCTAACGGGTTGTTTTATCTCAAACTTGTCTTTTAGAAATATGTTATCTTCATTTAGTACTAAACCCATTTGGATAATTCTTTCCATATAGACAACACTGTTTTTCTAACAGCTATTTCTACAAAGTAATTAATTTTCTTCTTGACGCAGAGATCCATGCACATTATCTTCTAAGTTATATGATAGTAGGTGGAAAAAATAGATATTGTATTATTTTAGCACCTAGTTATTTTGAAAGTACTGCGTATATAAGATAGTGAGATACCCGTTTAGTTTTAATGATCATCCGTACTTATACTGTCAATAAGACCGTTTCATTATTTGTAGTCGTAGTAGTGAAGCTAGACTTGATATTTCGACTTAATTAAAACCTTGAATCAAGCTAATATCTAATATGCTAGAATGAAACATGAAAGTTGTTATGTGGAATATATGTATATGATAATATCCCCGCATCTAGACATTTGGATTGGTTATATTATTTTAACGTTGAGATGCACGAACTTGTTTAGACTGATCATATGCAAAACATCAAAACGTTATTGGGCTTGTGTATTTTAGGGTTAGAACGAAATATTACCTTATAAACTCATGAATATACTTGTGAGTTTACCAGTTATTGCAAATAGGTCTTGAGTGATATTTGATGAGTAGAATTTCTTGTATTTGATGAAATAGTTGGGAGGATAATTCAAACTCAATTTAACTCATTGTTGGTAAATCTGCCACTAAAATGTTGATAAACAAGATAATGTGTTTTATGTATTCTACTATGCAGATCAGAAAAGTACTTAGTACTTAGAGATGTACATGGTTGTTAATGTTCTCGAAGAGAAGAGATGCAAGTCATGAGTTAAGATAGTACTTTGGTAGTAAATTGGTACTAAGTCTGAATAAAACTTCTAATACAAAGATGAAGATGAGAACTATAACATAGTTGCAAACAAGACCATCATATTATTGTCGTCTAAGTTTCATCTAAGTTTCTTGAATAGATAGAATAAAGGATATTTCAACCTAAGATATACAAACCTCTCGTAATATATATAATCTACTACTACACATAGTATTTAGTATTTAGTTGTCAATGTAGACTCAATAATTCAGCCTAAATCTACCTTCTATTTGTTCTAGTCAAACACGAAAAAGAAAGATATAATGTTGCATAGAAAGTTCATGACGAGTATATCCTTTGATGTATCGTAAAACAATACACCAAGAGTATATTGGAGTAAAGTTTCTAAAATATATATCATTGATAGTAAATGCTACACAAAGAATACACAGTATTAATTACTACATGCAAAGCATGACAAGTATTACGTATTATTTTCATAATGGAGAGTATATCTTTGGATGAATCGTGAAACAATACATCCAAGAGTATATTGGAGTAAAGTTTCTAAAATATATATCATTGATAGTAAATGCTACATAAAAAAATACAGTATCAAATTACTACATGCAGAGCATGACAAGTTTTAAGTATCAGTGCCATAATGGAATGGATATCTTCGAGTAGAGTTTCTAATTTAAAAAACATCTGGGTATTAAACCGTACATGAAACACTGAACCATGGAAAACAGAATACAACTTATATTCAGGTTGATTTTATTATTCAAATCTTTACTCTGTATATATCTTGAATTGGTGTATATATGATAACATCCAAAAAGAACATTACCAGTTATTACAAAAGGGTCCTAAGTGATATTCATGACGAGTATATTCTTTGATATATCGTAAAACAATACATCCAAGAGTATATTGGAATAAAGTTTCTAAAATATATATCATTGATAGTAAATGCTACATCAAAAACTTACAGTATTAGTTACTACATGCAGAGCATGACAAGTTTTAAGTATTAGTGTCATAATGGAATGGATATTTTCGAGTAGAGTTTCTAATTTAAAATACATCTGGGTATTAAATGTACATGAAACAGTGAACCATGGAAAACAGAATACAACTTTTATTCAGATTGATTTTATTATTCAAATCTTTATATGTTACCCTATGTATATCTTGAACTGGTGTATATATGATAATATCCAAAAAGAATATTATCAGTTATTAGGAAAGGTTCTTAATCAAGAACCAATGTATATCAGATTATAGTACTTTGGTACTAAGGCTGAATTAAACTCTAAGAACAAATTAAGATGGTCTTATTGATGAAAAGTCATAAACTATCTTACATATAATATTAATTCACAAACAACTAAAGTTTGATACTATAGAGAGTCAGTCTTAAATCAAGAGAATTCAAAGATGAAGTTGAGAATTAAATATACTGTAGTTGCAAACAGTAACATCGCATTACTATCCTCTAAGTGATATTGGTGCGATTTTCTTGAGTCGATAGAATAAGTACTGCTTGTCATTAAAACCTAAGATATACCTAACTCTCGTGATGTAAATAATCTACTACTATACTTAATATGTAGTTGTCAAGTTGGACTTGATAATTCAACCTAAATACCTTTCATTTGTTTTAGTCAAGTATGAGAAAGAAAGATATAACCTTATACACATATATAAAAGTCATGACAAGTATATCTTCTTATCAATGTATTTTAAAAGGATACATTCAAGGGTATATTGGAGTAAAGTTTCTCAAACATCTATCATTGATAGTAAATCTACATAGAAAGACATATAGTATGAACTACTACATGCAAAGAATGAAAAGTAAGAAGTATCTGTGTAATAATGGTATCTATATCTTGGAGTAAAGTTTCAAAAACATCTCGGTATTAAATGGAACAATAAAACATGGAAAACAGAATACAACTTATGTTCAAGTTGATTTCCTTATTGAAATCCTTATATGTTACCAGATGTATAAATATATAGCTTTAATTGGTGTATAGATGACCATATCCAAAATATTAAACCTACATTACATGTGTCTTTAAGATCTAGCCTGAAGGTATATGAAGTATATATGATGGACTACATGTGATATTCAGTTAAGTGAATATAAAATATATTTAGAATAATTGTCAAGTTATTTAAATTTAGAAATTGAACCATGTGTAGATTGACCATATGCACATATCAGAACGCTATTGGGATTATGTATTTAAGTTTTAGGGTCAGAAAAGCTTAATAAGTAAATTTTCCCGGAGAGAGGTTATCAGTTGAGGGTTATATTCGTGAAGTGAAGATGAATGTCATGAATTAAGGTAGAACTTCGGTAAACAGTCTAAGTAATAGTTAAAACCTTTAAGATGTAAATTAATATAATGGTATTATTTGATGAAACCTAAGACACGATTTAGTATATAAATGGAATTTTAGTTTGATTATCTAGAGTCTTACGAACAAGAAAATACAAAAGATAAAGGTGAGGCCTAACTATTTATTGTTGTAAACTTCTCATTAGTGAAATATCATCTTATTGTTATCCAAGAGATTTATGGTGAGATTTATGAATCAAGTCCAGCTTAACTACTATACATACGTGCCACGTAAATAAAAATGACACTACATGTGTATTTAAGTTATATAGGGTTAGAAATGAACAGATATTATGAGTAGCTTAAGGTTTAAAGACATAAATTCGTGTAAGAATATCATAAGTCACTTTGAGAAGTACCTTCTTGGGTTTGTTAGGAGAAGTATGGTTAATCAATTAAAACCAAATGTATATCAACTATATGTATAAACTATGAATATAAACACATATAGTAATTATATTCAGATTAATACATATTTAGATTCACCTACACATATAGTATGTAGTAGTCAAGCTGGACTTTATAACTCAACATGATTAATATTCAATCTGTTTTGGACACTGAAAAACTCACGGATGAAGGATAAATGATTGATAGAATAAATCATGTTTAGCATTGAAACGGAGCGTGTTCTAATTATTTGAATCATGTAATACTTAATCAACTAATTCTACTTATATTTGTTAAATATTTTGAAACCAAGTTCTACATGATAAACCAAAAAGAGAAAGATGTAGGGTTACAATATGGTACCACAAGTTTCAAAAACATCTGATATTAAATTGATACTACATGTGTATGAATAGGGTTCTAGGGTTAGAAATGAACACTATGAATATCTACGGTTTATACTTCAGAGGAATGTTTCCAGTGTAAAAGGGTCAGAAACCATCTAAATGACATTTCTAATGACATCTGAGTGAGACCAGTCTTGATCTTTAAGTTGTTGTATTTGATAGGATAAGCGACTCATTAAAAGTGAATATATATCAAACTCTTTTGTATATAGTAGTTAAGCTGGACTTGATTTTCAAACCTATATCAAGATCTTGCTTGTTTTTAACAATGAGTAAACTACTATACGAGAAAAGAGAAAATTGTAATGATACGTATAAAGATGAACTTCAGTACATATGGTTAAAGTCAATAGGAAAAGCCAAGAGAGTAGAGAAAATATTAGTGGCTGTTCGCTTGATAGAGATATAGAGATCATATTTTATTTAAACTTTGAATCAACATTTATATGAGTTAATGGAAAGGGAAGATGTAATGACGAGTATGAAGTATCAGTACTGTAACATAATACAATACATCCAATAATAAATTGGATTAAAGTTTAAAAAGCATGATGTTAAATGCTATTGTAAGATAAGTAAATCAAGAATGAAGAAAATGATCAGTTGAGGGTTGTTGACGTTAAGAGAAGAGAAAATCATGAATCATGATACTACTTCGATATAATAAGATTAAATTGATATAATGGGTATTATTTGACGAAACATCAGAATATATGAAGAAATTAAAGTTTGATACTATAGAGTTTTAACAACACGAGAACACAAAAGTTGAAGTTCAAACTTAACTTTATTATCGTCTAGGACTTCCCATGAGTAATTGAACCGTCATATTATTGTCATCTAAGTCAAGTTGATGTGAATTTCTTGTGCTTTTTCTTCTATTGAGAGGACAAGTAAAGTTGCTCACTAGAATCTAACTTATACCAAATTCTTTTGTATATATTAGACTAGTGAAGTTGTAAAAATATTAAAGACAACAACAAAAAACCAAGGGAGTACAGAAAATATTAGTGGTTGTTCGCTTGAGTAAAGTTTAAAAAACATAGGTGTTCAATGCTACTGCAAGATAAATGAATCAAGAATGGAGAACATTATCAGTTGAGGGTTAAGGGTTGTTGACGTTAACAGCTGAGATGTAAGTCATGAATCCTCGTACTGCTCAACATAATAAGATGAAATGAATATAATGCTATTATTTGACGAAAGCCAGATCAGATGCATAAACCATTTGATATATAAAGAAAATTAAAGTGTGACACGTAAATAAAAATGACACTACATGTGTATTTAAGTTATATAAGGTTAGAAATGAACAGATATTATGAGTAGCTTAAGGTTTAAAGACATAAATTCGTGTAAGAATATCATAAGTCACTTTGAGAAGTATCTTCTTGTATCTGTTAGGGTTTAGGGTTAAACCCTAAATCAATTAAAACCAAATGTATATCAAACTATATGTATAAACTATGAATATAAACACATATAGTAATTATATTCAGATTAATACATATTTAGAATCACCTACACATATAGTATGTAGTAGTCAAGCTGGACTTTATAACTCAACATGATTAATATTCAATCTGTTCTGAACACTGAAAAAACTCACGTATGGAGGATAAATGATTGATAGAATAAATCATGTTGAGCATTGAAACGGAGCGTGCTCGAATTATTTGAATCATGTAATACTTAATCAAGTTGGACTCCTTTAAACTCTTCATAAAGTTATACATATGATCAAATGGAAAAGAAAGATGCAATGTGACATATGAAAAGTCAGTACCTCGAGTATTATAAGAAGGGAATACATGGAAGGATATACTCAAGTATAGTCTACAAAACAATTCATATTAAATGGTACATAGAAAAACCGAACATGGAGACAGTATACAGATAGATTGATTTTATATTGGAACTAAATTCAAATATAAAGCACGTTCAACTTGGTTATCTTTACCATATGCAAGATATCAGAACGATAGCACATGTCCATTTAAGTTTGAGGGTTAGACATGAACATGAAATATCATATGCAAATAGCGTAGGGTTTAAACTCATGTAATTCTGAGGAATCTTTAAGATACATGTTAATCTTTAATACTTGAAAAGACAGAGAAGGATGTCAATAATCCATAGTGAAAAATTGAGTGATTTAATTGAAAAGCATAGATGAGTTTCATGAATTAAAATAGTACTTTGGCAAAAGTATGAGTAAATGTTGTAAGATCTTGTTAATAGAGCCCTCATTGTATGAAGAAATCCTAATAAATGCATAAATGATATAAAGTTTAAGTTTTAATTCACAGAAAAATTTAGTTTAATGTTGCAGAAATTAAATGTTGGCAGAAACTGATATTGGTTTCTGAATTATTTTAATTGTTAATTGACATAGTTAGTTGATTAGTAAATATGTCCAACTGTCTCTAGTAACTTAGATATGAAAAACCCAGAGTGTATAAACAAGAGTGAAAGACCTTGTGTGAAGTATATAATCCTAAATAGGCAAGTATTGTACTTCGGTAAACATGAAAGATCTGATTGATAAGTTGTGATTCGATGAAAAATCACAAAACTAAGCGATCTAAAATAATGATTTTAATTCATAGAGATGTTACAGTTGAAACTTTACAGTATTAGATTAATTTATGTCTGAAACTGACTTTGGCTTCTGAATTATTTTAGTGATAGTAGATATAGTTACTTGACAGTGTGAATCTGCTCAACTCTCACTTGTAATTCATATTTGAAAAACCGAGGGTGTATAAGAATGTGACATTTGGCTATATATGAAGTCTTGATCCTAAAAGTTTAGGATACTAATACAAACGTCAGAGTAATATGTGTAAGATGGAGTTTACAGAGTATTGTTAGAGAAAATCATAATATATATACCGATGACATGGAATATAAATTTTTATTCAGAAGACACTTTATTTTAGAGGTTCAGAGTCTTAGATTAATTTTCATAAGAAAGTGATATTGGCTTCTGAATTATTTTAGCGATAATAGATATAGTTAGTTCATCATGTGAATGTGTTCAACTCAGAATCAACTGTAATCACTTTTTAGAGGTTCAGAGTCTTAGATCAGTTTTCATCTGAAACTGACTTTGGCTTCTAAATTATTTTAATTGCAGTTGAATAAACAATGGATAGTACAGTATGTTGTTAAGCTGTCACTTGGATTCTATATTTGATCAACTGAGGAACCCTAAACAAAAGAGGGAGAGCTGTGCGCACAGTCCTGATCAAAACTAATCGCTATAGAGGATGATCGAGTAATCCAAAACTATATGATCACGATAATCATTTATTAAGTACATATGATTCATGACATAGTGAGTGTGAAGTGTCCATATGATGGGATATTACAAATGAGTATCCATGAAAATAGTTTCTATAAAATAAATGAGCTCCAAACTGTATATATGTGATATTGATTGAAATAAACTGAAGGTGAGAAATTCAGATATGGATCCTTGAAGGGTCTAACAACTACGTGTGCTAACCACATGCAAAGTATAGAAATGATACAACCGGCAGATTTACATATACGCGGAAAGAAGCAAAGAAGGACCAAGTTTGTTCTTAAGAAAAGTTAAACCCTCCACCATCAATTTTTTGCTCACACTTTTTATGAAGGGGTGTTAAGTGACATTTGAAACGTAATAGGCAAACATGATAAACTCTTTGACAATTGCGGATACATGTATTTTAAGTACACAAGTAGTAAATAGGTGTAAATAGAACAAAGAAAAGTTTAAATACAACAACTTACATGGAGTAATGGAAAAAGTGTCCAATATTTGGGTTTATTACGTATATCTAATGGGTTGCTATGAAAGACTAATGGGTTAAAGAGATCGAAGTTACATAGAGTAATGAAAGAAGTACTACGGTATTTGGATGTATTATGAATAAGTAATGGGTTACTTAGATCGAAATGATATAGGGTAATGGAAGAAGTATTACGGTATTTGGATGTATTATGAATAAGTAATGGGTGACATAGATCAACGTCACATAGAGTAACGAAAGAAGTACTACGGTATTTGGATTTATTATGATAAACTAATGGGTTCCATATTCAAGGTTATTCAAGGTTACTGGACCAGCCAGTCCAATATTTGGGTTTATTATGTATATCTAATGGGTTGCTATGAAAGACTAATGGGTTAAAAGTGACATAGAGTAATGAAAGAAGTACTACGGTATTTGGATGTATTATGAATATGTAATGGGTTCTTAGATCGAAGTGATATAGAGTAATGGAAGAAGTACTACGGTATTTGGATGTATTATGAATAAGTAATGGGTTCTTAGATCGAAGTGATATAGAGTAATGGAAGAAGTACTACGGTATTTGGATGTATTATGAATAAGTAAGGGGTGACATAGATCAACGTCACATAGAGTAATGAAATATGTACTACGGTATTTGGATTTATTATGATAAACTAATGGGTTCCGTATTCAAGGTTATTTTATGCTGGAAGAAAGAAAAATAGACATACATACGAGCAATTAATTTATTCAGTACCAAAGAATCAATTCACGTCCAAAAATGAAAAGAACATTAGTCCACGAGTAATTAATTAGTTTAGTGCCTGGCAGCGTAATATATTTGTTCGATTGCCAAAGAATTAATTCGTAAAAAAAAGGAAAAAAGAATTGGATGCAGCACCGGGACTTCCCGGGAGGTCACCCATCCCAGTACTATTCCGGCCCAAGGGCATTTAACTGCAGAGTTCTGATGGGATCTGGTGGCGTGGCCCTGGTATGACCGCATCACGCTGCAAATGGTGGTATCCAAGTTTATAATAGCCAGTTGTTGAGGCATGAACATGGTTTAGGTAAAAGTTCGAGGGAGGAATAATGTTTATCGATGATGGAGAATTTCATAGAAAAAATCAACTCCGCGAGACAATAAACCACCGGGGAAAAGTAAACCATCGCTACATTATCGCTACATTATCGTAAACCATCGCTACATTATCAAATACACGGGAATAGTTACATCGAGTCTAAAATTTAGCTTAAAGGCCCTGAATAAAATCATACTTTGCGTTGAAGTAGTCGGAATAAGATATCGGGAGCCGTCGCAACATTAATGAATCGGGAGGAGGAGGAAAACCATCGGCACCGGAATAGTTACCATCGGGTAAAAAATGTAGGCTTAAAGGCCTCTGAATTAAATCATACTTTGCGTTGAAGTCATCGGAATGGAATATCGGGAGAGCCTCCGCAACATTAATGAATCGGGAGGAGGAGGAAAACCATCGGCACCGGAATAGTTACGTCGAGTAAAAAAATTCGGCCTAAAGGCACTGAATTAATCGTTATTTACGTTGAAGTCAACGGAATTGAATTTCGGGATCATGTCACAAAATTAAAGCAACCCCAAACATCGGGAGGAGAAGGAAACCACCGGGTCCACGGAAATAGTTACGGCCGAGTAAGAAATTAATGCTTGAAGCCCCTGAATTAAATCGTACTTTTGCGTTGAAGCGTATGGAATTTAATTTCATGAGCCCGTCGCGACACTAAACCATCGCTAATATTCGGGAGGAGGGGGAATTTCAAAAGGGACTTGACTTGATCCCTCTGAGTAATTTGTTTCGGGAGTAAAAACGGGCCTAAATTATGAATCAAGTTCAGTGGAAAGGGAAATATTTTGAATTAAAAGGGATGGGATTAAACCGGAGAAGTTCGTTAAAGGGAAATATTTAAAGTTAAAGGTATAGTAATAAAGTGAAGCAAACGGTTTGATTGATTGTTCCGAAAATAGCGTAGAAAGAAATAATAAATAAGCAATAGCAATAATTTATTCACCCTAAGTTGTAGGCAATTAATTAATAGGGTTAGTTAAATTAGGGTCCCTCTGAAAAGCAAGGGGAAAAATCAACTTAATTAATATCGGGAGGAGGAAGAAACCATCATGGAAAATTAAACCATCGGCCTCCAGGAAAAATAGTTATAATTAAATCGTACTTTGCGTTGAAATCAAAGGAATTTAATATCGGGAGCCGTCGCAGCATGAAAGCATCGCTCTATCGGGAGCCGTAGGACACAATCGGGAAAGAATATTCCATCGGGCTCCACGAAAATAGTTACATGGGGTCTTTAAATTAAGGCTTAAAGGCCCCTGGGCCAAATCATTATTTGCGTTTTCGTCAAAGGAATGGGATATCAAGAGCCGCAGCAACATTAACAAATCATAAATATCGAGAGGAGGAGGATGAACAATTGCTCGAACCCCTCGAAGCTAATTGTTTCGCGAGTAAGTGCGAGCCTAGTTCGTATAAGGAAATATTAAAAGGAGATGTTTTAACAAAGATAAAGTTATAGCAACCTAAAAAGTGAAGAAGACGGTTCAATTTATTTTTCTGAGAAAGCGTAGAAGGAAATACTGAAAAGGTATTAGCAACAAATAGTTGAAATTATTCCTCTGGAATTTGAGAAATTCGTAGAAGGAAATAGTACAAAGTTATAGCAATAACAAAGTCGATGCAATAATAAAAGCAAAGCAGTAGATTGAATAAAGCATTAAGTTCGTAATAAGGAAATATTTAAAAGTAGAAGCAATAGTAATAATTTGTTCCTCTAATGTACCGGAAATATTTAAGAAGGAAACAAGAAGAAGGGAATATGTAAAAAAAGCATGGGAAAAATCAAATATAACACATAATACATGATACAAGGAACAAATAAATTAAGAGAGCAGAAGGAAACAAAGGAGAAACACGGGATTGAAAAGATACAAGCTGAAAGGGGGTGTGTTGTATTTATTTCCCACTAGAAATCGCAAGTATTTTACTTAGCCTTACCCTGGAATGATTAACGAGGCGGTTCGTACCCAAAATGGAGGAGTAAGGGTACTCTTTTATCCTTTTGTAATGCCTAAATGGCTTCAGAATCGCTTTCCGAGAACTTGGGCCAAAGATAGTCATGACTAACGGTAGTTGGCCCGTAGCTAAAGGTCAAATGGGGTATCTCTCGCATCGGGAGCCTTTGTCGGACACCGGGCCAGTACAGTTAAGCACTGTCTTTATCGGGACCATAACTTCGTTACCCTTCCGGAAACTTGGGCTAAAGATAGTCATGACTAAGGCTAGTTGGCCCGTAGTTAAAAGTAATCCGGGTCCCATCGCTGATCGAGATCGAGCCATCGTGTGTCGCACCGGGACCATTTGTCGGACCACGCACAGGGCAACCGGGACCATTCTCTCCTTGTCGGAACCCTTCCGAGAACTTGGGCTAAAGATAGTCAAGACTAACTAGTCGCTAAAGCAGTTAGGCGAGCCGGTGAGGACCATCGGGACCATTTTCTGGAGCCAGCAACCCGAGCAGCCTAGAGATGCTTTGTACATCGAGTGTCGGACCACGGGCATGAGAAGCCTGGAGTATTGGAACCAATTCTGGGACCATCGAACCGGCCGTGGATCAATTTTGGTCGGGGCGAGGGTTTAGGGAAGGATCAGAGATGGGACCATTTTGGGCATTTTCTGGAGTTAAGAGTCAATACCTTTTTGGGGTTGATCTGGGCGGGGCGGGGTTGGAGTAAAGTAGGGTCTCTGATGGATCAGCGAGCAGATCAGATCTGGGACCACGTAACCCACAACCCTCCCTCCGGGTGGATGGGTTGGGGTAGTGGAGGGTGTAAGGGTGGTCTCCCAACCAAAGGGCGGGCGGTCTGGCTGGTCCCGCGGATGATCCAGAGAAACACAACCCGAGACAGTGTGGTCTCCACAACCACAACCCATCCGACCGTGGTTGCCTCTGTACGTACGAGGTTGCCAGCGGTACTAACTAGGTTAGAGCCCGCCTTCGTACGTGTGGCGTGGCCCAATGAGAGAGAAGAACCAGGTAAATTTGAATTAATTGAGTAAATAGATAAATAAATAGATAAAAATTAAGAATAAATAGATAAAAATTAAAGAATGAATAAATGAATAAGAGATAAATAAATAAAATTAGAAATAATAAAAAAGAATAATATTTAAATAATTGAATTTGGTGTTCCTTTTTACCTTGGCCATTTTCTGTGTTCGGACACACCTGCGGGCTAATCCACGTGGCAAGTTGGCATTTTGTCCATTCCAGGTTTGGATCTGAGTGGCAGAACACCTGCCACGTGTCAAAAGAATAAGGGATATTGAGTGGGACTCCGCACGTAAGTCCACGTGGCATCCAACCCAACATTTAGACGGAAATCATACTTCCGCATAAATTTCGAGTATTCTGGCGATATAAGAGCACCCTCACGTGTTGACACGTGGCAACATCCCTACTTCCAACATTCAGGGAAAGGGATTTTCTGAGTACATAAGAGGTACTCATTTCCATCTCCTGAAAAATGAAGGAGTACTGCGAATGAGAGAGTGCCACGTGGTAGATTTATTACGGTTCACATTTCTTGAAAACCTTTCCACACGTATGGCCACGTGGCATTGGAATTCCACACGAGAAGAAAAATCCGTATAGATGGCCGTTTTCGAGGTCTAGGTTTTCCCTCACACGTGCGTCCACGTGGCACCCACTTCCAACACTTGGTCAAAAGAAAGAAGAAAAGAAAAAG
>JAYKYS010000224.1:0-54142 GCA_036924285.1 Asterella californica | reverse complement strand
GTGATTTCCAGTGTGACAGCCATGAGATAGGTGACCATCATGTAAGGGCGACAAACTAGCATACTTAGGAAGACATGCGCAGAACGATATTGTCATGCCCACTCTACTTGTGAAAGCGAGAGCTGCAAGCAGCACAGCAAGTCCTTCAAGCAGCTGAACCACACCCTGACCTCTTCTCTATACAGCACCTAAATGCCGATGTTCTCTGTGTTTACAAGCAGCAAGTTTACCTGTCAGCTCCTCTGACATCTCTGAGTGATGGTACCATGCCCGGTTGCAACCCGTTGGCTTGAATAAACTCATCAACCTCAGACTTGACGTTGAGGATGCTGTCCCAGTAGCCTCTAGGGCGTTTTGGGATGTAGGCCATATTCCAGCCTATCTGCCCCGCAACTGCCCCAAAGCCACCGTGTGCATTGATTGCTCTTTCCAGGTACCCCCTGATGGCAACAATTCACCAAATCATATGCAGTGGAACCAGATTTTAATAGCATTCCTGATGACAACTGAGCCCATGGCGCGTTCAAGACGGATGAGCACCATGACATTGCTGGAATTGAGCCACACGATACAGACACATTTGGTCACTACGGTCACTACCGACTACAGTCACCAGCATGAAAATGTCCTGAGGGCATTTGCCATTCTGCCATGTTGTCTAGCTATTGCCCCAGTCTCAGAAGATCTTGCCCGACCTCAAAAGAAAACACATGCGCAAGTGACACAATATGTACAAGACAGGAACTGTCGTACACCATGGCACATGCAAGCAAAAACGAGACACATAGGTGAACACATGAAGATAATGGCAGGTAAGCACACACCTCTGATCTGCTCTCAGTTCAGCTCGAGTGGGCATCCTCTTGAGGTGGTGATAGCGCCGCTCCAGCTCGGCTGCCAAAGCAGTCACATCAGTTTGTAGCTCAGCATCAGGAGGGGCATCCAGACGGCGCCGCAGGGCAGCTGCCCTCTGGATATTGCCCTGAGCCTCCAGCTCAGCCACTTTGCTGCGTTGCTGGTTCTCCTCCACACGTGTTTTGATCGCACCCTGCGCCCATTACAAGCAGTTGGGTGCTGCTGACTGGTGGGGGGATGGCGCCCCCCGGGGGGGAAAGGGGGAAGGGGAGGGGGGCAGGGGAGGGGGATGGAGGGGGGGGAGGAATACAGGGGAAAGGGATGATGCTGCAGAGACTGAATAGGTGCAAGCATGTGCACTTGTACAATCAGAATTTGGGGAAAAGCAGAGCTGTCTGCAAAAGCTGGAGCTCTGTATGTCCTGCTCTTGTGATGTACTTCTACAGTGACGCAGTTTCCTAGAGGACAGGGTGGTCTTTTCAAGAATGGAGGCTTGAGACCGCTGTACTGCCAGACAAAACAGCTCAACACTGCATGCTAGATAGCAAACCTCATGCCAGAATGAGGTGAGCTGAATGCAGTGTTGTTGGCGCGCTACTACAGGCACCAGCATACCAGAGTTGAGAATACAGTCTTGCCAATTTACACAGTGCAATCTGGGGTAACAACCGTACAGTGCGATGCAGAAGACAAACACCTGCATGCCAAATTGAGGCGGCTGCCTTCGTACATTAAGCAGTGTGATTTGGAAAGCTGAGCAAGAGCCAGCATATCAGATTGTAAGGCGAATTTTCCTGAACAATATGCAGTATACTTTGGAAGGACCAAAACAAAATAGCAGGCCAGGTTGAGAGAAAAATAGTCATACACCATGCAGTATGATTGATTTGGGAGCATTGCCACAGACATGAGCATACCAGGTTGAGGGGCAGGTCCTCATACACCATGCGCTCAATGATGGGCTCAACCAAGCCCAGCAAGCGCAAAGGGTCCCGGGGAATCTGAACCTCCAGTGCATACTTGAGATGGGTTTGGGGTTTGGAAGTAAGGCGCCCATTGAGTATATGCCTCTGCATGCCAGCATAGGAGACTTGCTGCACCGGAGAAAGCGAGCAATCCTGCTGCGCATGTGTGAAGTACTTCTTGATGGCGATACGCAACAGACCGTGCAACAAACAGCAGATCCTAGCACATGTTTGCATGACGAGGGTTGTAGGGTGTATGTCATGAATGTAGATGAGAGGAGGTGATGTACAGCTGCTAGGTGGAGAAGCGAGGTGCATGCTTGCCTCGGGAGTGCCCTCTTGCAGCATGAACTTGCCCCTGGAGCACACTGAAGTCTCCTTGCACCTGCCGGAACTGCACTTCCCTATGCTCAGTCTCCACCAAGTCCACCACTGCTTCAGCATGCATCGACATGTACATCATGTGCTTGTACCCAACCTACACTCACACTCCATTCATTTGTCCATGGCATCTCGAGGGGGTGGGGGGGAGCGGGGCAGGGGGGGGGGGGGGGCGGGGGCGGGGGGCAGGGGGCCAATGCTGCTCTTCTAATTGAGCACTGAAGGTGCACAAATAGGTGCACCTGCCTGCTGCCTGATGTTCGATGCTGATATCTGACAGTTTGCAGCAGGCCAGGAGCCTGGCCCTGAAGTGTAACTTTTGTGTTTGTTATATGCCACAGAACACAGAAACAAAACTTTATGGCAAAGCAAAAGATCACACCTACTGCAAGCAGTCCTTGAGGCTGCATGCCAAATGACGTTCTGCAGTACCAAGGCAGAGGTGCCCAGGTCTTGACCTGTGGCGTCGTCAATGCCATACGGATAGAGCTTGCATGGAGGATAGGCATACAAAGGTCAAACGTAGCCCTTCAAGGGATGACAGGCTTCCATAATTGTACTTTAAGACTTGATTCTTAGCAGTGTTACATGCATTTGCAACAACTGCAATTCGTTTCAGTGAGTGAGGAATACCTGTCTGAGGCGTGTGACCCTGCTGGACATGCCATTAGGCGTCTGAAGCCTTTCACAAACTGCCAAGTTTGGCACAACTTCTGGTAGACGCTCATAATCAGTCAGGACTTCCCAAACCTGCAGGCACGCCAGCTGAAGACTCAACCCCAATCGTGCAATAAGAGTTGTGAAAGCTCAGGCAGTCAGTTGACAGTCTGTCAGCACCCGGACTGGGCTTTGTCACGCAGCTGAAGATCAGGCCAAGTGTGCTTTGGGCATATGTGATGCTCCTTGCTGAGCACACTGCACACAGGCGAGGTCTCTACAACTGAGCACCAGCAGAAATTGTCAAAATGAGCGTCCGTTGTGACTTCTGTATCATTCATATGTGGCTTGCACTGTGTCATATGACGACATCTGCTGACGAGGCTGCAGACTGCAGCAAATGGCCACTGCACTGAAGATAACAGGGGCAGGACAAGGACGAAGGACAATGCTGCATGTGTGTAGCTAGCATTACAGGCACTCTGTTGTGCAGCATCTGGACCTGCCAAGCCCTTGCATATCTGTTACAGAGGGAAGCTTGGGTTGACCATGCCCTGCTCTCAAATCATGCCTAACAGCATAGCCTTTTCGATTTTGTCCTTTCTTTCTCAACCCCTGAGGTGTTGCACCCACAGCGCAAACCTCCTTGTCAACCCAAACTTCTCTCAAAGGGCAGGGGTCAGTGATGAGGGGCGTTTGATGACTGACTGCACATGGGTCCGATATGACACCACACATCAGTAAAGTGCACAATCATCACGAAAGGCGATAACAAGCGTAACAGCCGAGCGTGTTTGTTCCTTTTCTTTCTCACCTCCTGTGGTGTTGCATCCACAGTGAGCACAGCCACAACCCGCCTGTGCAGGTCATTGCCAACATCCAGGCGCCTGAGATGAACCTCAGTGACAGCCGAGGCATCGCTGACGCACTTCCAGCCCACCCCAAGGTGGGGGCTCCGGCCCCATACCTCTCCCTGCTTGGCTGGAGCCGCAGACATGGCTGCCCTCCATCTCTGCTCTGACGCTGCTGCTGCAGCAGAGGCTTGAGGGCTATCTGTTGCTACTGCAGCTGCTGCATGAGTACTATCTGTCTGTGTGTGCAAGGCAGTACCGTCAACATCTGGTGGTGTAGCCTGCAAGGAGTGAGCAGATGTTGAGCAATGTGTTGAAAGCTTCAGTGGGCATGTATGTGCTCAGCCTTTTGGTTCATATGTTGGAGCTACAGTGGTGTAGTAGCATGAAACTGACGCCAATCAAGCTGCAAACGCCTGATTTTGCCCGTTGATATCTTTGTGTAGCTGTCAACAAGCTTGCTTGACGATACAGCAACTGTGCCTCCAGACTGGTGCATCTAAAGAGCACAAAGCAGGCAACAGGCTGATTGAAAGGACAGGACAGGAGACTGACCTCGTCTGCATCTGCGCTCTCAGTCCGTAGGCGAGGAATGGGCACCGAAATCATTCCTAAATACCCCATACTTTTCATCCGCTGCTGCCCTGTACAACAATGCATTGCTGATGACACACTCTCTGTCACCTCTGCTTATCTCCCAAGGCAATGAGGAGTAGTGATGCCCCCAACGAGGCTTTGCTTGTGCTCACGAGTAGACCAACAACATGGGGCATTGCAGTACATATCCAATAGCACAGCACAGCACAGCACCGCCAGGTCGACCTAGAAAGATCTGAAATGACATTGCCTTGTCTGACTTTCAACAGTTGAACACTAGACGCCCTTCCTGTGACACTCAAAACAAGCCAGCCTGGCGAGACATGACTTGTGCCACCTAGCACTTTGTGCTGGAAAGTGTAATCTATTATTGTTTTTATTATTACAGCACAGCACAGCACAGCACAGCACAGCACAGCACAGCACAGCACAGCACCGCACAGCACAGCACATCACAAGCACAAGCCATTCTTAGCAGATGTGATGGACAGGCATGCCACATACATCTGACATGTTGCACACAACTTGAGACACAGTCTACGCCTCCAGAACTTAGGACGTTTCTCAGAAGAAGAGTGCTTACGCTTCAGTGGCTGCAAGTCAGCGCAGATTGATCTGGAAGGGCCAGCTTCAGGCAGCTGCTCGACAGATTGCTGCACATGTGCAGCAACAGAAGAAGAAGTCTGCCAGGGCAGCGTGCTGGTTTCCACATCCTCAATGGCTGCTGCTGCAAATCTGGGGAACTTACGCTTTGCTTCAGCAACCTGCAGCATGAGTTGCTCTGACTCTCACCTCTTGGTTTCATTTTACATGCATGCATGCTGGTCAAGTCAGGCCCTAGCTAAGTACATTCAGCCAGCAGTCTTCAGCCTCATTTGTTTTCTCCATTTGGCTTACTTTGAATCACAGGATAGTTGTGCAGATGTTGATACCATTGCCAATGTAATCAGAGTTTACACACACGCCGCCATGCTGGCACGCCACGAGCTCACGCTTTGGTGAACTTATCCCAGACATTGCCAAAATGCATCTAGAAGGCAGCCAAGTTGACAAGGCATTGCAGCTCTTCCCACCTTATTAAGTCAATAATGAGTCACAAGCTGGCACAGTGCTGCAGTGTGTGAATACAAAACATTGAAGCTTTCAGTCTACTACATGCTTTCAGTCTACTAGATGCAGGGTTAGAGGCAACATTTGGTGCTGCTCTGTAGTGAACTGGGATAAGGACCAGGTGTGCACAATGTGGCAGGAGAGTTGCCTGTTCAGCTCGTTTGGCCATTGCTGTCATATTTGCTGGCAGACCGGCCTTCACGACGCAGGTGACAATCGCTGAGGGAATGGACAGCTTGGGCTGAAGACTGATTTTATACTTGAGCAGCGTCGTGGTGTGGGCAGAGGGGTCTGGCTCGACCACCCAAGATCCACTGTATTCCTGCAGAGTGGCATGGCCGGTTGCGGTGGCTCTGATGCAAGTATGCAAATTGCAAGTATGACGTCCACAGAATCCATGTAGCCTGTGCAGGTGTGCGCTTGTTTTCAGCTGCACAATGCAGAATAGCTTGCTCTGGTGTGTCTCCGTACTTCAGCAATGCAGCATATGCAGCGTCTGATGACAAACAAAAATCACACCAGGTTTGTGACAGCTTGCACTGGGAAGTGTGACAATACGCATGGACAGGTTTGTATGGCCAAACATGCAATGATCACCTGAAAATCGCCTTCAATAGCTTTGAAGCGCAGTTCCTTGGCCCCCATAGCTTTGTGGACTTCCACGCATTCTAAGACGGCTTCTGCTTCCAGGCGCCAGAACACTGATTGGCTGCAGCCGATCTGCCTGAGCTGTATGCGGCCAGTGACATTGGATGAAATCCGTTCACTGACAACCAGGTTGGGGACAAAATCTGCTAGGTTGTCATAATCGGTAATTACACGCCACACTTGTTCAACGCTCGCGTGAATTCTGACTTCTGCAAAAATGTGCTTGCTCTGGTGATCGTCCATGTGAAACACCCGGACACCTTTCATGCCAGAGTCGACAGCCGCTGCAGAAAGGAGAGGTTGATCACCAGGAAGCTATGACAACAAAGAGCCTGCTTGATTTCTTCAACAGCATCTCGAGATGCACAAGAGCATGTCACAAAAGAGGAACGCCAGGCAACAAGGCAAAGGAGCAAGGCAGGCGACCAGGAACCTAGATGCACATGCACAAAACATGCTGTTGCTGCTGCTGCTGCCTTTCAGAGCCAATTATGTTATTTTTCCACAGACGCATACGTGCAGAACATACCTTCCCATCCTGAAGAAGAAGCTTGAGGACACAGGCTTGAGCCTGTGCTTTTCTCTCTGTTTGTATGTCCTGCAGCTAGTCCAGCCTGCCGCGGTGTGCGTACACGGCCAGTGTGAACTCGTCCTCGTGAGCGACAATGTCGGTGAGTGCAAATTGGGAAGGCGGGAGCGAAGGCTGCAAAGGCCGCGCAGTTTCGAAAAATTCTGCTACAGTCAGGCAAACAGGTCATCTGCCGAAAGGTCCCAAGACTTGCAGCTGACCCACCGACAGCTTGGCAAGTGTTGTGGACTCGCCTATCAACGCGAATGCACCCCCTCCGTAGCGGAGGTACGACCTGGAGCTGCTGATGTGGTAATCTTGGGTGAACCCATGAACCTCGTTAGTAATCAACCGTACCGTATAACAAGAACAACACATTCCGCCTCTGGACGTACGGTATTTTGAGACCGTATGTACGCCAGCTACCGTAACGCATTCCGGATAAAGCGGCGGACGTCTGAATGCCACAGCTTTTGCCCCTGGCTAGTAAAGCAATTGCAAGCATCATGCACGGAATAGAAAGCTATGTGTCAAACACTAGTAATAATAGTATGGTACTAGTATCTGTATAGGCTCCAAATGCTCACAAGCTGTGAAATCTCCTTGCATCTCTGAATAGAAGCATTGTCTATAGATAGGCTAATTATATAAGGCTGGGCTGGAGCACATGTACCTATATCACCTCACATTGGCTGTTGTCACCAGCTGCACTTGACACGGCTCACATGTTCCAACTGCCAAATAACAGCTCCAGAGCTCAAATGGTAAGACTCAATCAGAGACAACTGGCAGCACAGCCAGCTAAGTCACGCCCAATCATACTGAAAAGACAGCTAGTCCACCTCAAGAGCATCAGACCCATTTTAGCATATATGGTGACATCATGGCCATGCTACACGCCAATTGTCTCATATGTATATTCCAAATCAGTATTGGCCTAGATGGTCTGTCTGCTGTACAGAAAGCTGGCATGTTAGACAGCTGCTTCATGCATGCTGTTGTAGTCAGCTTTGTCTCGTGGCTGTTGATTGAATCAGCCAATTCAGCAAGCTGTGCCAGCTCGCCTCCACTACCGTGCATGCGATGGACATCGAACTTTGTCGCTATGCAAATGGTTCCAGGCTGTGTGGCAGTTGGCCTATAGACACAGTATTGCTATGACCTGGATCACATACGAGCAATGCGTTGATCAGAGCCCGAGCAGTAGCGGCATCAGGTGCCGTATAGGACATGATGCTGAGACCGTCGAGCCAAGATATTGAATGACTATCTCTCAGCAGTTGTGGTGCAATTTGCTCTGCATCAGGCCGGCCTGACCATCACAAACACATCAGCAAAAATAGTGATCTGGGCATCAGGTTTGGGAACTGCAGTTTGCTGTCAGCAAACAGCAATTTGTTGCAGTTGTGCTGCAGACAGCAAATTGCATGTTGCTCTTTGTGACTTTTGACTCCAGTTACCTCAGGTAGTCATCACAAACACGTCAGAAACAGCAGCAGTGTTGATGCCATCATGTTGATGCCATGGGATCTGCTGCCTGATGTGAGCCAAAAGCAGCTTCATGCAAGGCAGCAGACAGCAAACTGTGTCTCATGATCTGTCTTCATTCAGCTCAGCATAGCCATCACAAGGACAGAGTATGTGACATGTGTCTGCTGCTGCCAATCAGGTCAGCATAGCCATCACAAGAATGCTGTCGCCAATCAGCTCAACATACCATCACAAGAACAGAATACCTCAGATTGGTCTGCTGTTGCCTGTCAAGCAAAGAGCAACCTTGTACACTACAGCAGACATCAAAATGTTTGCCACATACACAGCAGCACCTTTGTAGCACTGCTCATTAGTCCTTTGCATACTACAATGCTCACACATAGCACCAACAGCAAGGTCCAGCCAGCTTAGCTTACAAATAGCCATTGTGCTTATGATTCAAGCTACATTCAATCAGCAGCTTGCAATCTTGTACATTGCATGTCACCCGCACAGCTCAGCTTAGCCATCCGACTTATGTTTCAAGCTACATCAAACCAGCGAATCTCAGAAGTGTACATTGCATCTCACACATGCAGCACAATTGCTTCACAGCATTGCAAGAGGTGAGCAGCTAAGCCAGCTCACCTGACCACCATGAGCTAATGCATATCCGTTGAAACTGTACTTTTGGCAAGCGAGCAATCATGGGTCAGCACGTATACTGCACAATCAGCTTTCAGAGCTTTCTCCTGGCCTAGCAATAAAATCCTTGCATTGTACACCTTGCAGGCATTTCCCACTCTCAAAGAACAGAGCACGTAGGCGTTTGGCAACACCTTTCAACAACCTGTTATGTATACGAGACACCACCACTGAGTCAAACTGATCATCAATCACCATCGCTGCTAGTTTTGCATCGCGTGCTGCAGAATCAGTGTGAAGATATGCTTCTTAATGTAATTTGCCCTTGGTAGCTGCGTACAACATGCTACAGAGCAGCCTCTCCAGCTCTGTACATTCACTTTGAGGCTGGCCGTTTAGGGTTGCTGAGGACATGAAAGCTGGTGTACCAGTGATTTCAAAGGCTTGCAGCCGTGCCTACGAATTACACAGCCTATGTGACTGAGCAGAAAAACGACACTGTGGGAGCTTGTGCAACAGACCGCCACAAAGATAAGCCTACAGGTACCTGATCCATGGGTCTCAGCGTGGCCAAGTCTATCAGAGTAGCTTTCCCATCCTGATAAGAGATGTTGTGAGCAGACACATCTCCATGAATATGTCCATTCACTGCCAAAAAGTTGATGGCATGTGCAGCCTGCAATGCAAGATTCATCAGACCATGACTTATGTTGCTCAGACGCAAAGAAAGCTGCAGGCTTGCCTGCCGAGTAGCATCAACAATCATCGTTGGAGATCTCAAGCTTGCCAAGACCGGACCATAGTATGGTGTCACCAGCCAGTCTCTGTCAGCATGTTGTGCTGTCCCAAGCATTTTAGGCAATTGGCAACCCCGCCCCCCAGCTCCTTCACCCACCAGCGATGTTTGATCTGTAAGCAAGATGGTGCTGGAAAAATGGTTTTGCAGGGAATGGCTTCAAGCATGGTTCATGAACAGTTACATTCAGTGCTGACACATAGCTTTGCATGTGCAGGTCCTTGCACCATTGAAGAAAGATTACTCACCTCCTCATTGATGTGTGCACTTGTCTTAAGGACTACCGGCATCTCCTCAATGCTGCCACGGAAGACTTCTGCAGCCCTTGAGCTAACACCTGAGCTTGGAGAGAATGGCACCAGGCGCCCTCTGGGCAAAACTACACGACCATCTAAGAGCTGAAAGCTATCTGGCAATGCTGGAACGACATAGCCTAAACGCTGTGGGTTACTGTAGTAAAGACGCACAAGCCCTTGAAGACCTGGCGATGCAGTGTCTGGACTGAGGCTTAATAGTCCAGTGCGTCTGCTCTGACCATCCTGCACCCATAAAAGCTTATGCCATCTTTCTTGGTGCATGTCATGGCACTTCCCCTCCAGAAGGGCTGTCACATCGCAAGATGCAAACATGAGCCAGACGTATGTGATGGACAACAGAGAGCAGCTTGACCACAGCTAGACTTATGGCCATAGGTGCCACCCTGTGAAGAAGTATTAGCGACACTGTACATGCAAAATTGCCTATACCAAATCTGTTACAGCAATGTTTTCAAATTTGATCACAATGACAGGATTGACTGCATGAATGTCGTTCAAACTTTGCTGGCAAAAACATCTGCAGTCTGCATGCAGGGAAATTTGTTAAGCGCTTCATATCTGGGGGTCATGTTGTGGACGAGGTAAATCATTTGAGATGCGGGCATCAGTGTTCCCTTTTCCGTACTTGTGAACAGAAGAGAGATGGCCAAACAGATGGTAACACAGCACGGGCACACACAATTGTGGACAGAGGCAGCACTACTGGGTCAAAGGAAAAACAGATGTAATAAGGAAACCTGCTTGATGTGCCAAACCTCCCCAGATGTATTTCCCACAGCAGCAAGCACCCAAGAACCACGCTTTGTCTGAGACATCTGTAGCTGCTCCACCCGCTGACAAAGCTGGAATGCCACATCAACATGCTTGTTGGCTTCTACAAGAGTGCTTTTGGCTACCACTACAGACACTACGTTGGCTGCTTGTGCATAAGCGTCACAGAGCAACATGTCTGGTTTTGCTCTGATGCTGCTGTCACTCACTGCAAGGCCCTGCAACTGTGTATCCCACACCAGCATTGCTGCACGTCCATGCAGATTGAAGCCAGAGTGCATATCCGTGAATAGTTTGATGACAAGCTTCTGAACAGGGCCCTCTGAATTGCCATCAATAGGGCAATCCTCCATTTGTTGCTTCAGTGATCGAGCTGCTGCTTCCAATGCCTGTGTGTCCAGCATGTCACCCAGCAAAGCATGAACCAGCTCTGCTCTGCATAGCTGCAGGAATCCAGCAAGGCTTTCCCAGTCTCACGTGCAGTTTGTGATGGCGTCTGTGTGTACTTGAGCCGCTTGTAGACCTCCGTTGCAGTAGCCTCTGCAAACTTCCTGAGGGGCTCAAGAACATTTGAGCTAGCCGCAACACTGCTCACTGCAATCCACACAACTTGTTGCTCGCATTTGGACAAACAGTGCAACAGTCAGACAACTATCTGGGCAGAAAGCAGTACGGTGCCATTGGGCTGAGTTGCACTGAAGGAAACTGAAACTCTGCAAGCCAATAAATTTGCAATCAAGCTGAGGAAAGATCACCTTGAATTTGCCGACACTCTGCTTGCAATGAACAGTCCAAATGCTGTGTGTGGACGCAAACCATACATGCAAGTGAAGCTGTGTGTACCTGCCGCTTGCTGTGTCGCAGTGACCTTCAGTGCACTCTTTCAAACATATATGCATACTGAAGATATGCATACCAACTACTAGTCAACAAACCTTTGAATGTGGCATCAGCATCAAACAAGAAGATGAGAGGACAGCCACTCTACTACAAACAGCAGGCAATGCAGCCATAAAGGACGGCGCACTGGTAAGGAACAGAAATCTGTGGCCACTCAGCAGAAGGTAATGGAAGAAACAACACGGTTCTGCGCCATGTGCAGCAAGAATACTATCAAGAGCAAGCTGTTGCATACACAATCATGCCAGAAGACATTGGCTCTCGTCCTGCTACAACATGTTCAACTCGGCAATCAAGGTGTCTTTCAGAGTGACAAGGAATGCAGGAATCGTGAGCGACAAGGCTGCAGGCCTGCATTGACATGAGCTGCAAGGCAAACAAACACATTCACATTAGCTAATACAATGCTGAATGGATCCTGACAGCTAGTGAACTTGGTGAAAATGCATGCAAGGAAGATTCCAGCAAGCTACAGCACACCCTTGAATAACAAATGAGTGCTGGCTGATTCACATCTGCTCAGAGTAGGCCACCTTGAATGGTCTGAGGTGCAAACAGCAGTCTCCCAGAAAAGTGTGAGGGTCTAGATTAGCTCAAAAGTTAGTTGCAGCTGCACAGCTTCTTCTTGCTGGCCAATGAACAAGGGCTATGCTGCAGCAGAGACAGGACCACTTGCCTGTAGCTTTTGACCGAGCAATGATGTTGCCAGCATGAATGGGGTCCCCAACGCCACATGCTTGCAAGACTGTCAAGGGAGCATCTCCAAGCTGAGAGATACAGTTGACCTCATATGCCCACAGACCCTCTGTGTATTTTGCATAGATCGGGTTGATGGAAGTGAGGTACTGCTCAAGCTCATTCCTGGCCTTGAAAACCATCCCTACAATAGCAGCATACATCTAACATGCATTCCATAGCATGTACATAAGCTTTGTCACTGCCACAAGCTTCAGAGCATACAAGCACTGCAGTGTGTGCTGCTGCAGTGTCATTAGAGTGTACATAGGCGGTGTATGACACACCAGCTCAAGGCAACAGATGAGACAGCAACAAGCTTTGCAAGGTTTGGCAAGCGCTGTACAAAGTCCATACCTTGCTATACATCTTATACCCCAGGTCGCACCTTATGTATCGGTGGGGGCATGCTGCTGCTGCGGTCCAAGTCAATGGACTTGCTGATTAGGCAAGCACCCACCACAAACCTATGGCACAACAGTGGTGACAAAGAGTCTGTGCGCCTCCCCCCGATCCCTCAAACAGAAACTGCAGTCTTCACATTCTATATAGAAAACCCTCTGCACGCAAACTGAAGGCGTGCAAAATACCTTTCAGCAAGGATAGGCTGCTTGCGGAAAGTGAAGCCTTCGGGTCCCAGACACTCAGCTCCCTCAACTCCAGCAACAGCTGGGTGTGTGGCTACCAGGTTGCGCAGATGCCCGACAGGCACAAGGTGCACTGTGCTGCTTCCACATTAGCAGCCGATGTCTGTCTCGTCACGGCTGTGTGTTATGCCACTACGTGCAACATACAGATGCGTTACTGAACCTCGACATGTTGATGCTGTCTCACACCCGAACTGCCGCTCAACAGCAAGTATGGTTCTGTAAGACAACAACTGCAGCAGAAGCGTGTCAAATCCCGGTCTTGGGGGGGGTCTGGAGCAGTCTGGAGACCGTAGCTTACGGTCTAGCTTACCGTAGGTAACATCGTAATCTTGTCTCGAATCAATCGATCAATCAATCAATCAATCTTTTTAAAAGGTCGTTTGGGTCAATTCATTCATTCATTCATTGATTTTAAGGGTCTTTGGGCCAACCATGACCATTTGACCAATAATCTGAACTGAAACATATAAGCAAACAAACAAACATCTAATCAAATTGGTTTTGGTGCACTCATGTTCGTCAACAGAGTGGCAACGATAGCTGGAGATGAAAGACTGCCACTAGTGCTGCGGCACCCCTAAAACACCTTCTAGCAACATAGACCTGTGTGCAAAACATTCATGTAAAAACTTGGCAATGACCCTGGGGTCATGTAAAGCAAAGAAAGAAGACAAGGTAGGGGCTGGTCCCCAGAAAATGGCAGTAAAACTGTCACAGTGTCCCTGATTGAGCAATATGCAGGGCAGTCAAACACAAAATGATGTTCATCCTCTGCTGTATCAGAAGCACAAACAAGACAAAAGCGTTGTTCCCTATCTACTTTCTGTCCGGCAGGTTTGAATCTGCCTGTATCTACATGGAGACCATGGCAACCACATCTGAATCTGCTGACTAGTCTACGGCGCTTGAAGTTTTTAACTGCTGAAAGATAGGGAGCCAACACATAATCCTGATGCTGTAATTGCAGCATTTGCCCATATCTGCCTACGCTATGGTCAACCTGATGAAAAGCCTGTCGGTAAAGAGCTTTGGCATTGTCAATGACTGAACTGACACATATATCATCCTCAATGTTCAAAGCTGTAGACTGCATTTGGAGCCATTTCTGGACACCATGGCTCCAGAAACGGTATGCCTTGTCATGCATACCCTCCACAAAGGCACACTGAATGAGGCGTTCATCACCAGACAAATTGTTGATGCGGTTGTGGCATCGAAGAATCTGTTGCCACCAGTGAAAATGTAGCGGATAGCGGCCAAATTCAGCCAGAACAATAAGGTTTGCAGTGTTGCCTCTAACGCCAAGCACATGTTTCAAAAATTGCCTATGTAATTGCTCTGCTGACTTGCCCACCTCTTCATCAACAGCCCAAACCTCACTAGCATAACTGAGAATGGGCAGTACCAGGCTGTCAAAAAGTTTGCAACGGTGCTTGGGGTCAGAGATGTTTAAGAAGGCGCACCTCCGATTCATGGCATGCATTGCTTTATTCGCAGCAGAAACAAGCTTGGAGACGCCATGGGTCAAAGCTTTGGTCGCATGAAATTCGAATCCAAGGTACTTGTATGATTGAACGCGCTCCACTTCGTTGCCGTTGAATGTGAAAGCTTGGCATCTGGCTTTGGACCCAAATGTGACCACCTTGGTTTTGGCTAGATTGACACTCAGTTGTCGTTGCTGGCAGAAAAGTTGCAAGGCATTGAGCTGCCGTTGTAGCCCTGCTGCTGTTGTGGACATGATGGTGAGGTCATCAGCATAAAGCAGTAGCGGAAGCAGTACTCCTGAGAGGGAAGGTGCATCGTGCTCACGTGTGTTCATCAGGTGTTGCTCAAGGCCATCCACAAACAGCCCAAAGAGAGTAGCACTGAGTGGGCATCCCTGCTTGACCCCCATCAGGCAGTCAAAGATATCTGAGATGCCTTCTCGGGTCCTCACAGCCGCACTGTCATGAGAGTACAAGGACTTGATGCAGTCAAGTATTGGCCCGCGGATGCCTACGGTCTCCAACACCTGCCACAACAAGCCACGGGGAACCGTATCAAATGCCTTCTTGAAATCTACAAAGCAAGAGTACAATTTGCCATGCGTCTGTCTTTGTTTGTCAATCAGAGACTTCAGCACAAAGATATTATCTGTTGTGCGAAAGTCTTTTCTGAAACCTGCTTGTCCTTTGGCTTTGATGCCTTCACCCTCAGCCCAGACTGCTATTCTGTGATCCAGAATCATTGCAAATAACTTAGCAATCACTGATCCTACCGTGATGCCTCGATAATTGCTCATGTCACTTTTGTCGCCTGATTTGTAGACAGCAGTGATCAAGCCAACATGGAATGCAAATTTCGCATCTTGCCATCTCAGTCCTCTTCTTCTTGGACACGAACTGTTTTTGAAGCACGATATTCTGCCGTTTTTTTGTCCCGAAGGGTCGAGCGTGTCACACTTCCCCACGATGATCGTTTCCTGCAGGAACGTTGCTGCAGTGCGTAGTCTGTCAGCTGTCCGGCCATTTCCTGTATTACGGTTTGCGACGCGGGTGCAGTGTGCTTCTCGATGTCCTGTCCCACCTTTGAGGGGTACAGCCCGGACAACACACCGGTCTGTCGAAAACATAGCTCTGAAGGCAGAGACTGCAGTCGCAGCCGTCAAGGCATGGTCGGAACAGCACGAGGTCTGTTTCCTTAACGCTTGCTATGAACAAGTCTTGCCAAGCAAATACTGACCAGTCGTATGCTACGCATTTTCCTGTTTGGGATGGCAGTGGCAATGTCAGTAGCAGCAGCTGCTGTGGGCAGCAGCCTTTAGTGGTGTGTCAGGCAAAGCTCAGAAAGTATACATGTCCTGCCAAGTTGTGCTACGTTGCAGTCTTGTTCAATTTTGTCAGCTCCTTTGCTACCTGCTGCATGTAGCAAAGCTCAAAAGTGGCAAAGCTAAAGAAAGAGAGTGATGAAAAGCAATCAGTGTTTGTAGGCAGAGTTGATTTTGATTTGTTGACGCTTGTTCCAACTATCAACATTGTGTCTACCATCAGCAGGCGACTGGGTTTTACTGGCCTGTATACAGAGTTTATGTGTCCTGCAGTATTTCTCTTTCCCATACTCAGTTTGGCCAAGGATGGCTATGTGTACTTCATTGCGCTCCGCAATTATCGTCAGGCAACCGGCAAGACTAGTGCAGTGCTGTATTTGCTTGTGCCTCTTGCCATTGAAGTAGCGATAGTTTGGGTTGTGTTAGCCAATGTTCCAGTGACAGGCAAACAGTAGCTTCCAGCTTCTTGGACAAATCTACGGTTGAACGCATCCCAGCATAACATCAGGTTTTGCCAGGCCTGTTGTAATCAAGCAGCACACTATATTGCGTTAGGCTGTTTTGGCTGCAGCAGTTTCTGCTGCTTTCTGCTTTGTAACACTATATCTGCTTTGCGCTTCTTTGCCTCTGCTACCGTCAGCAGCTTGCTCTGCAGATCCCCCATGCCAGAAGAAACAATTCCCTGTCTCAGGTTCAGCTTCTGAACAACTGAATCAGTTGTGTCCCAAACGCGCGAAATTCTTCTTCTTCTACTGCACTCAGGCGGTTGCCACAACTAGTATACTACTCGTCACGTCGTCTCAGTCACAGCAAGCTTGACCTTGCTATAGATGACTCCAATGTGAGCGTCAAAAGTCATGCTCCGGACATAATCAGCTGACAATTGCATGTGCAAATAGTTTTCAAGTAACATACCTACATAGTATTACATACATATACACCATGCATATGCGAAGACGTCGCTGCAGCTACCACTGTTCTTGTTGACACACACAGGTTGCGACACCAAGGCGCCAAGCATGGTTTTCTGGCTTGTGCAATGACATACAATAGTGCATACAGGATGCTCATGCGGTGGCTGCAAAACCAAGAGCTGCAGTCATTACCAGCAAGTGACAATAGTGCTCAGATTCCAATGAAATCACTGTCTGTCAGTACATTATCCAAATTCATGCAGGCATGTCTTTGCTAGTTTGCATATTAAGATGATGGCAATTGTTCAATACCGACATACTTGACATGCTTACTGAAACACTGCTACCATAGTAACAACGGACCCCAGGTCAATCAGTCGACAAAAGAAAAGATAAAAAGCTGAAAGCAATCATAAACAGAAACAGCCCCCACTCGAGCTGTACATCCACTGACAATCAAAACAAACACATTCTTGGTTGGATTTGATGAAATACTTCTAAAAAGACAATACACTATAAACACTGTTGACACTGGATGGCCAGATCTTGAGTACTTTGCTTCAGCAAAACAAGCAGACCTGCAGCAACTCAGCCAGCGTGTAGAGACCCTTCTATTGCAACTACAACTTGTTGCGCCAACAGAGGGATGTGGGCTTTCAGGGTGGAAGGTCCTCCATCGGGGTGCCCAGCTCCCAGTGCTTGAAGTTGGTGACCACACCATCAAGCATGGGCTGGGCGTCAGGAAACAGGTCCACCATTGCCTTGAAAAGCGGAATGCCCACAATTTGGAAGAAGCCAAGCTGCAGAGGCACATCACAAGTCACCAGCTGTAGCAGCGCATTACAACTTGCCGGCAAAGGGTGCGCCTGGGACACGACCTCTGCCCCCACACCCCCCACACCCGGCCCCTCCCTTGCAGACATTGGCCGGGCTGCAACACTGTGCACGTGACATATACAGCAGTGCGTATTGTGCATGATTTGTCATTACACAGCCAGGTTGGCCATACAGAGATTGGCCAGTTTGTGGGCAGTGCAGTGCAGTTCAGTGCAGTTCAGTGCAGCGAACAGCAAGGCTGGCCAATGTCTGTGCTGCTCTAGCGAAGGGCCGTGCACAATGCAGTGCAGTGCAGTGCAATGCATGGCAGTGAAAGTGCTGTAGGTGGGGCTACCTGGGATCTGGTCATGCCGCCCTTCATGCTGCGGTCCATCAGCGGGCTCACAGCAAGGCCAGCTTCCTTCTCTCTATCCCCCTGCATCACACTCTTCACCTCAGCACAGTGCACCTCAGCACAACACACCGTGACACAGCGCGCTTCAGCACAGAGCTCTTTGCTGTAGCCAAGCCTGCTACAGTTAATATGGCCAAGCCTGCCGCACTTGCTATGTCTGAGTCTGCTGCAGTCACGAACTTGCCGGGCTTCACTTCACTGCGTTGATCAGTGACGTATACGAGCTGTCCATGCAAGAAATCTTTTTGATGCTATAAGCAAGTCGGTCAGCCAGGCTTGGACGCAGCACAGCACAAGCCTGGCTGGCTAGTACATGACAGAGCACATCTCAGCAGACATGGCACAGCACACACAGCACAGCAAGCCCCATCGCCACGTCGCTCAGTACAGGTCAGCATGGCTAAAGTCCAGCACAGCACACACATCACAGCAAGCAAATCAGAATCATCGGAGCGAAGAGCAACAGTGCATAGCATAGCATGGCATGACATGGCATAGCACAGCATGCACAGCACAGGACAGTACAGCACAGCATAGCATAGCCCAGCATGGCTGTGTGTAGTCCACAACCTGTCTGAAGAACTCCTCCTCTAGCTGGGTGGCCCAGCGCTTGTGGGTTCTGGGGGCAGCTGCCAAGTGACCAATATCTGCACACTTCACTAACATCTGCAGCATCACAATCATCATCATCAACATGAGCATCAATGATTCAGATCACAGCTTTGATAGCTGAGGCCAGATCCTACACAGAGTGTGTCAGCCTGCTTGAAAGTGTGCGGTATCATAACATCTTAAAACCCACTTGTGATCAGTGGCCAGCGGCCAGCAAAATCTGTGCACATTGAGAGAACTGCGCATCTGTTTGAAGGCAAGATATTGGCCTGCCTGCGTGAAGGCTGTTAGTCAGCAGCTTCTCATGCCGCTGCTATGACTAGGACCTGTGCAAAGCTTGTGGCACTTCAAGCCCAGCGCATTGCCAGCGACAACAAAAACCAGTTCTCAAGCACGACAAGACCACACAAACTCGAAATGATCAAAGCTGGCTTGCCTGTCATGCAAGAGGTTGCAATGCACAACGTGCTGTTCTCCAGTGATGGACAGACAAATACAGGATGAAATGCTACACAGCTGGTGACACAACATAAAATGTTTGTGCAGCTGGCTTGTGCATGCCTGGTGTGCCAGGGTCTTGTCTTCTGGCTTGACCTTATCCCACTCTAGAGCCTCCTCTGCAGCTCCTATGCTCACGCTGCTGGCAGCAGGCCGCTTGAACGCTGCCTACAGATACTAAATTCACAGGTCTGTTTGCGGCACTGCAGATATTGCTTACCCCATCCAGGTGTACATGGTGCATGTCACTATCAGTGTACACATACCTAAACATATACATGTGTATGTGTTTCACAATGGGACATATACGTGTGTATATGTTTCACAACGGGACAACTATACATTGATACTGTACATGCATCATGTCATGGGATGGGGAACAGTCTGCATGATATTCCTTACCTGAAATTACCAAGGGTCTGCTCAAACAGTGCTGTGGCATTGCATATGACATCATGGCTGCAGAGCAAGCATGTATACGCATAATGGACCTTAGGACTGACCCCATGAAAGTTCAGATCCATGTTGCTACCCCGCCTCCCAAGCAGGGCTTCCTGCCATCAAGACATGCACATATATGGCACACGATGATGTGGCTGCAGAGTGGCTTGCCTGGAACCTGGAGGTGATGTCAAAATGCTTCTTCATGTCTGTTCCCAGCACCTGATTGATGCAGCAGGTTCGCACTTGCACAATTGTCTCGGTCTTGTGAGCCGAAAGCTGCATCCAGCATTCAAGCAATCAATTTTGCTGCAATGCCTTGAGTTGCTGTCGTGCTGTTCAGCCACCAGGGCACATGTAAGGTGTCTCCTGACCCCCCTGTCACCCCCCCCGCCTGCACTGAGGCGTGTTTCCCCTTGACCGCCTCTTGCCAACCCTAAGGGAGCCTAAGGGGAGCTTGGGGTGACCACAGGTGTCTCTTAGTTCATGCTTTGGTCTTTTGTACTTCTTCATACATAGCGTGCACTGTGGCTCTTGTCATGCACAGCCCTGAACAAGCCAATTATGCAAGATACAGCCATGCTTTGCTGGCAGTAACTAGTTCAGCAGTAGACATAGGTGAAAATGCAACCAAGCTTCTGCATCACTGTTTGGTTGCCTTAGATCTGCTGTACAAAATGGATGAGTTGCATCTGCTGTCAAGGTCTTTCACACATGTGTAAGTCTCTTCACAGTGGTTGTGTGCATGTTGTGTACACAGCTGCATAGGACCATTGTGCGCAAGCATGTTCTGCAGCAGGATGCCACAGCATAGATGCAACATGCACAATATGCATGATTGCATCTGAACCAGGTCCCACCAAATACCAGGGCTGGCAAGCCTGTTAACGTTGTGCTGTTATAAACTCCGTTGCCTGCAGTATCTTAAACAGATTGATATGCGATTGCAGCCTTGATCAAGTAGCACACAGAAAGCTGCTGTCAGGATGATCAGCTCTGGAGTTGCAGGTACAAAGGCTGCATTGCAACCAAGCCGAAGTTGTCAGCAGGAGCACAACACAGGTTGGTGGGAAGCCTTGCCCTCAACTTGCTGACAGTGTAGGCACAAACCATGCAGTGCCATGACTGAGCCGCCACAGCACGCAGGAGAACACCTTGCTGCTAGCATGCATCATGTAGTGCATTTCCTAACATAACAGCCCAGATGGGCCTGTCTGCACAACATATTGCTTGTGAGTCGTTGTGGTGGTGAGTACCTGAATGTACTGATACTGGTCGTGGAACAGCAAGGCGGCAGCTGCAGCGCAGTGGTGGTTCTCCAATGGGGACTGGTCATTGTAGCGGATTGCTATGGAGTCCGCGGTTTTGATCAAGAAATCGTTGTTGACGCCGCCATGCTCGTAGTCATGCGTAATCGCCGACCAGTACGACGACATGAACTGCGCTTTGCTCAGAGCCCCGCTTGTGAGGACGCCTCCGTGATACAGCAGCATGTGCGTCATCTGAAGGACAGACGTCGCATGTATGCTGTTGTGGTAGGGGTTGGTAGAAATGTACCCGCTCTCCACCTTTTGCAGGAAGTTGACCAGCCTGGCTTCGTCCAGCTTGAAGTCTCTGATCAGGCCGGCCTGTTTGTACAGATGGAAGCCCAGCAGAGACAAGCTGTTGCCCTTGCATTCTTCAGCAAAGGCAAAGATGTCAAACTGCCAGTTGTTGCCAGCGTCCTGTAGCATGCGAACAGGAAGTCAGTCAGCTTGCCTGCTGGCTAGTACCGCTAATTGTGATGGTCATATCAGGGTACTGGTATTGAAAACGAGAATGACAACATCATTGGGGGAGATTGTGTCATTAGCGATATGGTATCGACAATGACTTGCCAAATGTAAGATACTGATGATTGTAAAGATGATGATGTACCAGCCAGCCTTGCCAGCTAGCCGTGCCAGCCAGCCAGCCTTCTTCTGCCCCGAACACAATACAGGCAGAGATGTGACAATGCCAAAGGAACAGGCAGCCATGTTGGCACTGCCTTTTAAGCGGGGTGTCGCATCGTCCTGGGGCAAGAAGTGTGTGGGGTCAAGTACAATCTGGGGAAGGTGGGATCACCAAGGGGGAGGTGTCACTCCAAGAGGGGTAGGCAGCTGGCCATCATCTTTTAGGCATGAGGCTTCAAGATACTGCCACCTGTTGAAATTTGGCCCCACAAGCTCGAGCAGTCATGTGTGACGGCAGCAACTTGTCAGCTGTGTATCTGGTAGGGTGTTGTGATTTGAGTTATGATGAGTGGTTTCACAGGCTGCAGCACAACAGCAAGCAAAGTTGCACAGAAGCAAGAGCAGGGGCAGGGGCAAGGGCCACGGGCTTGGGCATGGACAGGTGCTCAGGGCTTGGGCTAAGGGCAGAGGCAGGGCATACCTGCAGCATGCGTTCAATGGCGGGAGTCACATTCTGGGGAACATAGGTGGCCAGGGAGTCCTGAGGGGACAAGCGCCCTACAGACAAGGATGCCCCCTTGGACGTAGCCCGATTCAGGACTTCTTCTGATGCTCTTCTGCTGCGGTTGCCCTGCAACAACAAGCCGGTGAGGGTCTCTTACTGGAAAGGGGGGGGAGGGTGGAGGAGCAGGGCAGGGGCCCAGGACCTTCACTAACCACAGTTGTGGATACAGCACCACATCACACACTCTCTTGCTGGGGATGGGGGGCAGAGGGGGGTTGGGGGGAGATTGGGGGAGAGAACACCTGCATCTTGCTGAGATATCAGAACTTACCTGCAGGAGCTGCAGCATAGAGCGGCCAACATCATCATCCATGTCCTGATCAGCAAGCAGCTGGGACTCTAAAGCCACAGGCTGGCGCAGATGAGTGTCAGACTCGCTCAAGATATGGTACAAGTCCATGGCTGCTTGAACCTCAGGGACCTTACCCTGCAGGCCATCATCCAAGGTTGAGTGTGAAATCATCTGAAGAATGTGTGACGGTTGGCATAGTTGACGGACTTGTTTTGACTGCCTGATGCCAATTCAAACATTTTCCTGGGCAGGTTGCAGTTGTTTGCTGGTCATTCCCTACTTGACATGCAGCAAGGCAAAGTACAGCACGGCATATCGTAGCACAACGCAGCATAGCACGGCGTAGCATGGCATGGCATGGCATGGCATAGCATAGCATAGCATATCGCAGCATGGCACAGCACAGTCAAGCTGTGCTTTCAGCCCCACTGAAGGTGCCCATGTTGTTGTAAGATGGCAGATATCTTGACTCGAATGCTATGCCTGAACGCATCATGCTGTGCTGTGCTGTGCTGTACTATGCTGTGCTGTGCTGTGCTGTGCTGTGCTGTGCTGTGCTGTGCTGTGCTGTGCTGTGCTGTGCTGTGCTGTGCTTGGCGCATGTTGTGCTGTGCCACGCTTGACTCCTTTATTCTGTGCTGCATTGAACCTATACTTGACTGGTGTCAGGCTGGGCTGGGCTGTGCTGTGCTGCGCCATGTCATGCTTGGCTTCGCTGTGCCATGCTATACTGCAGTGCTGAATGGTACCAGGCTGCACTGGACTGCGCTATGAGCTGTATTGACTGTGCTGCGCTGTGCTGCGCTGTGCTGCGCTGTGCTGCGCTGTGCTGCGCTGTGCTATGCTGCCCTACGCTGTGTGCTGCTGTCACGATGGGCACTGCAACAGGGCAGAACATGGCAGATCAAGGCTGGGCTGTGCAGAGCTTTGCCTAGCAGCGCGCCAGCCGCATGCCACTAATCTTACCGCAATGATGCAGTGCAACAAGTTGAGAGTCTTGTCGATGGGTGTGTCTGCATCAAAGCCAGCTGACTGGTGCTCAAACTTGTCATGCATGACAGCGTCAAGGCGCTGTGCCAGCAAGGCGGCCTCGCTCTCTAGCCTCTCCATGTCCTGCTGCAATGTAGCCGAGTCCTGCTCCATCTCTTGGTTCTTCCTACAGCCAAGACACACAGCCGGTGAGTGTTGTGGTGGTACAGCTCGTGGTAGCTGTGAAGTTAGCAATGTTGAAAGGGAAGCTGAGGGTGTGCCTTGCCGGCTATTTTGTGTGGGCTATGTCATGATGTCGGCTATGTCATACGGAGCATTTGTGTATTCTGATATGTCCGTGATCATGTGTGTGTCTCACCTCTGCAGCACTTCCTGCTCACTGCAAAGCTGCACCTCCAGCTCCTTCTGCTGTGTCACGTTAAATCGCTTGACTAAGACAGCTGGACTGGAGTCAATAGGATCCTGAAGACAACACACATTTGTGATGGCTTTTGATGGAGGTCTTGGGGGCGGAACCTGGGCGGCCGGGGTGGGGGAGTCAGGGGCCCTTGAGCACCAGGGGTAAATGGTGGATGTGGGGTTTCACCGGGAAGCGCCAGTTTCTTACATGAAACAGGTTGCACACTGAGGGTTGCATCAATGATGCACACTGCTGCACCTTCAAGGCTCGTGGAAGGGAACACCCAACAGGTGAAACTTGTGCTGAAGAAGGTACAACTCGACAATGATCAATTCGTACGCTAAAGGCTATTGGTGGTAGTGATAGGAACTCATTGCATGCGCACATGCAACAAGGAGGAATGTGTGAGTCTAGGCGATGCTCCTCCAACTAGACTTCAGATCTTACTTCTTAATGCGTGCTATGCTGCAGCAAGCAGATTGAGACAAGGGGCCATGTCTTGACCACGGGCATGTTCAGTGGTTGACATCGGCATCACTGCTTAAGTGTGCACTTGAACTCAGAGAGTACCTGCATTGGCCACATTTCAATGCATTCCCACCGCAATTTTCCAGTCTCAGGGTGGCAATGCGGCTGAACATGACTGTATCGGTCAAGCTGCAAGCTAAAGATTGCTTGCATGGCCTCTTCGTATGCAGCCATCGCCTCTGTTTCACCACCTGTAGCAACCATTAACGACACAGTGGCAGCAACAACCTTCCACAATCATGACAGCATAAAGGCTGCAGCAATCACTTGAAGCAACCATGACAGTAGTGTTATAGGCACATGTTGGCAGCATGACCACACAGTTGCAGGCCTGATGAAACGCAAGCATGATGACATCTTTGCAGCAGATGATGTGCAGCCAAGACAGACAGTCTTGGCACCCAGCTTCAATGGCAGTCAGTTGTTTTCACTATCAACTCTGCATGGCACATCAAGTACAGAGGTTTTAACGACTGCGTCTGCAACATCAGGAAATGTGAGGCGCAACAGCAAGGAACAGAGTGCTCCCCCAGACAGAGCAGATGACTCTGGTGACAACAGTGCTATCAATGTGACCGACATCTCTTGCAACAGTTAACAGGAGCAGCTTTCAATGACAGCATTCATGCAAAATTGTGAAGCTTGCATGACACAGGACTCAAGTCACGGTCATGTAGCTTGTGATCCACAAACTGATGTAGCATTAGGGTCGGTGTTGCCCAACTGACTCGCCCAAAGCATCAAGAGCACAGGCATGAAGGTTGTGACCAATCCCCAAACAACAAGCATGCAGGTAAGTGACGCATGTGCCAAGCCATTGCATCAAATGCATTCCAAGTCATAATCACCCGGTTGTGACCAAGGCGCAACAACAAGCATGGCAGTTGGCAATGGTGCTTGACCAGGCCAATGCATTGAGTGCAGCACAAGTCATAGGCATTCAGGGCTGAACAATGAGCGTGAGAGTTAATGATGTTGATCTGCCAAGCCATTGCATCAAGTGCCAGCAACAAGTCAGCGCATGGGGAGAAGTCAGCACTGACACAGTTCCAAAAGGGAAGGGGCAAACACATGCCCAGGTAGGCGGAGGGAGGAACAAGCAGGCATACAAGACAGTCTAATAGTGGTAAAGCAGCTGGTGATGAGACCGACAATCTGAGCTCATTGACATCCAGGAGTAACCTAGGTTTCCCAAGACCTGGGTCCAAAGACCTGGGCAACAACCCTAGGTTGCAGACCATCCAAGTAAATCACAGCCATGAGCTTTGAACACTCAAGCTACAAGGTCACTCTCGCAAGCTCCCAAAATCATCAAGTGAGTCAAGAGAGCTACCCTCGTAAGCTCCCAGATCAAACAAGGACTTGACGGTGATGTTGTGGGGATCGGGAACCTTGAGGCCAGCTGCACTGTGCAGACAGGCCTCCATGGCAGCATCATTGGCAACCAGGAGCTGGCCGTGCAGGTTGAACATGAAGGCGTGCAGGGGGGTTTGCTTGACCATAGCTGTGAAGCGCTTGTCTGCATTGCTGGCCTCCATGTCTATGACATGCATGATGGCTGCCTCCACTTTGCCTGGAGCTGTCTGGACCTTGATCGGCTGCACCACATGTGCCATGGCCAGCTCAACAAAAACATAGCCCTTTGATACTGTCTGCACGCTTTTTGCAAAACCAGGAGCTAATCACAGGTGATGATGCTTCACAGATGATGATGAGCTAGGTACAAGGTAGGCAGGTTTTGTCTTAACAGAATGGAAGCTTTACAGCACGCGTTCAAAGTTGATCGATGTCACACGCTGGATTACGCTGTCAATGAGCGCCAAGCATGGTCTGCCAGTTAGATCTATGCTCTCCAAAACAGTGCAGCTCAAATAATGTGACCAGCCTGCACTGGTTTGGACAGCATAGGCCTAACTGGCATCACTGTTCTGAGTAATCCAAATGTGCCCGTTGCCCTTGTTGTGCACAAAAGGAGCAACATATTTGCTGATGCAGAGAGCCATGATGCTCATGCTGTTTAAAATGCACTCTGAGTATCATTGTATCAGGCATTTTGAGAACAATGATGTTGAGAAGCTTGCGTCTGCATAGCAAAATAGTGAGGCTCTGTGATCGGCACATGATGATGGTGACACTGGTGCCTGACAAAGCATTTGCACCACAAGCAGAGTGAAAGCACAGAAGGTACCTTGCTGTCAATCCTGGCTTCACAAGCAGGCACGTTAGGTCCAATGCCATTGAAGACAGGTCTGGCCAGCTTGTAAACATCCATGTAAGTGTTGTGGACTTTCTTCCCCTGGCGCAACGCACACAGACTTACAGACAGCATGACTCATGGTTGTAGCCACATTTGTATTGGCACACACCAGAGCTTCAGGGGCCGTGCAAGACCATTATTACCTGTGCAATCTGCAGGACCCAGTTGCGCCTCGAGGCCTGATCTTCGAGAGGCAACTTTTGAACAGCTCTGGCAAAATCTTCCACACTCTTTGGGACTCCAAAGCGGCGGAGGCACTCAGCATTCTGAAAGGCGACATGTGCAGTCTCTTGTAGTCCGCTTGAACTGCAGTTTCAGTGTGCAGACGTTGGTATCATGCAGTTCTGCTGTCTTCAAGTTGTTGCTTGGCCATCTGAGCTCGAGCTTGAAAGGGCTGGAGGAGTGCATAACCAAGATGAGATATAGAGAGACACATACACACACACCTGTGGGGGTTTTCAAATAAACCATGCACAATGACAGCAATAGGTGTCTGCAGCTCGTGCAGAACAGCTAGTTCTGAGAGGTTCCATACGCGGTCAATATGCTCTCCTGTGACACCAGAGAACACAAGTCTCAGTTCCGGAAGCTAAGACACGTCACAATCTTGCGGCCGTGCAGTGAGCTGACCCAAAATCGCGGACATGGGCGAGATCCAAAATGCTGGGCGGTGTTCGTGACCAACTGATCCCGTAATAGCCTGAAAGAGACCGGTTTGAGGCAAGTTCTTGACTGTTGTGGAATAATCCGATGATACTCCGACTAAGACTTGACGATGAACACTAGAAGACAGAAGGCATTGCAGTTATGTGCTGTGTGGGGCAGGTGCACTGCTGCAGGAAGGCCGAGGTGACCGGCTCGATACACGAGACCGGAAGAAGCAGAAGAAGAAGGATTTTATATGTCAACAAGATGCAGACCAAGGAGAAGAAAGAACCCTGAGCATCAGTCACGGGATTTCTTGTAATGTCCTGGGGACCAACAGAGACCCATTGGCAACAGACAGAATGACTCGCATAAAAAAGCACTCACTGCTGTCAAGAGGATACAATAGAGTTCCTACATGCAAAACACTCTTAGAGGTAATCATCACAGGCATTTGGGTCAGAGTTGGTGAAAAAGTCTGAAACAAACATAAAGTTATTAAAGTTCTGCTTCGTGGATGTCGTTCAGGCTTAAACATACAAACGGGAGCCATGAATCCCGGCTGAGCTGAGAAAGACTGTTGAACCGCTCTGGAACTGTGAGTGCAATGTTTGGCCTGAGCTGACAGCTGATTTGGACAGTTGAGCTGTTGACCACAAGTGATAAATGCACAGGCAGCCGAAATATATGTAGTGGCAGCTGTTACACCTGGCTTCCCAGGTGTAAAGAAGACAACAACATGGCCTTCAGGACCTCCTAGACAAATAGGATGTATATAAAGCATCATCCACTCCACAAAGCCCAGGGACAAAGCATACAGAACTCGTGACCAGCGCTGCAGTCTGCAGCTGTTGTCACAGGACCTGCAAAACTCTGGATAATCCTGAAAAGTTCGGCAAGCCAAGCTGAGTAACAGGACGTAATTCTACATGACGTAGGGTTCAAGATACACATGCAATTTCAGATGCAGTGCACCGCGCGTGAAAGATCTTGTGGCAGCAACAGCAGCAAGTGTTCATGCAATGCAGCGTTCAAACAGTGGCTTGCTGCAGCTGAGTGGTGTGCAGCCTGAAGATCATGTCCTCTCATGCTCAAGGGCATTCTAGCACATCCAAATTGTCTTCAGCAAGCTAGGAGCCTCAGGCACTGCCATGCAGATTGGTCTTTCAGTAAATCCAAAAACAAAATGCAGCTACCCTTTTGTCAGCATAGGGGTGACAAGGGTTCAAGGCTGTCAGCCCGCTTCGGTGACCAGCCTAGGACACGCAGACCTGCGAAAGCAGATGGAAGCACAACAACACATTGCTCTGGCAGCATAGCCACCAGAATGCTACCAGAATGCTGACACTGTAGCCAGAACTCAGCATGACTATCACAGACAATATTTGACCTCTTTTGAGACGTTGGGGCAGCTACAGCAAGACAGTGCTGAACCCCGCAAGATTTCCAACACCATGGCACACTCTGCAGCCTATGCAAACATTCCTGGACTGACCAGCATTGCCATCTGGCATGTCCCCAATGCGAACGGGCCTTAATGGATGGCAAGTAGCACAAGGCAATCGTGCCCTGACCACTGGCTAGCAATTGCGGTTATTTTGAGCATGCATCAGATGCAGCGCTGGAAGCACTTTTGTTGGTGCATGGCTGGAAGCAAGAGTGATTGGCGTGGACGTATACCCTGCATTGCAGCTGGGACCATGACAAGGAGTCTGGAAGGTGTGCACAATGCCTTTTTCTGCATGCTCAAATGTATGCTAACTTATCTTTACATGCTGCTGTTCAAAGTGACTGGTTTTTTGAGAAGGTTGGCAAGCGTTTCTGGATTGCATGCATTGCTGTTGACCCAAATCTACATAAACCCAACAGTCTGAAGATAGCAAGTACAGCACGTCCGCACTTGTCTAGTCCTGTACGGAGACACCTATACGAACCCCACAGTCTAGATATATCAAAGACAGCAAGTATGCACTTGTCTGATCCTGCATGGAGATGCCAAACAGTTGAAGCATGCGGGGTAACTATGCACTATTTCACCTCAGGATGCTATGTGGAGGGTATGAGAGTAGGGGTTTCTCTGAGTACAGCGTCAAAGGCTAGTTGCAGCCTGCAACTTACAGGGAGAAGGCTTGCACATTAGTTACTGCAGACATGCAGGGCCATAGTACTCCTTGCCCATTGCCTGATGCAAGGCGGCAACACATGTGCTGTAGGCCACAGCTGCAGTAGTGGTAGGAATCGCTAGAATCGACTAGAAGAAGGGTTGTCCCAATTTCTTGCGAATTTTTGAGGACGAAATGGCAGGAAATTGGAAAACCCTTGTGCCAGCTAAGCAGGGTTAAGGAAGGAAGCTTCGAAGCTAGCGGGGAGTCAGCTACCAGAATGATGGATAAGTAGCAACAACGCATCTCAAACCCTGTAACATACAAGCTTGCAAACTCTGACAAGTGCTCCTCCCATTAGCATTGTTGAAGCAATCCAGTCATGTCGGCTGCTACTGTGAGCATGTCTTCCAGCTGCTTGCACTCCTCGTTGCGGTCGAGACCCACGCCGCGACTGATGAGCACTTGGGGCCAGCATTTCGATGTTGCTTGTGCCTCAGTACAGACGTCAGTGAATAAAGGCTTCTTGACAGGTGGGTGCACGCCACTTTCGTTGGTACTTAACCGCGCGTTCAAGTAAAAACAACGCTTGATCTTAGCAAAACGATTATGGTCCTCTCCGCATTGTCGGTAGTCGATGCTCCATATGTGAAGCTTGACTGTGTCTTGCTGACCGCAGGCCATGCAAGGATCACCGGTCAACGTAGAGCTTCTCCAGCGCCAGCGTCAACATCAAGAAAGTTGACGGTCACTCAGGCAGGTCTCGGCGATAGAGTCAGCAGGGTTGCTAAAGGATACACCTTCTTTTATGGTGACAAAGCTGGTGAGCACCAGCTTCCTTCTGTACTTACAATTCCACTTCCGACTCAATAGCGTAAAGCTGCTGTTTGTTGTACCATTGTGTGTTGCTGTGCTGACTCACGACGCGTTGCAATTGCAGCCAAATCTCTTGAGGATCCAAGAAAAATGTTAGATCAGGCAGTGTCAGAAATGAAAGAGGACTTGGTCAAAATGCGCCAAGCTTCTGCTGAAGTCTTCTCCACACAGAAGATGCTTCAGACCAAATACACACAAGCGCAAGCATCTGCGGTGTGTTTAGCTCCCCTGGTCTTATTTGCAAAGTGCCTGGATCTATCAACAGGCAATCAAGATGCAATCTCATTGCTTATCTTATCAGAATGTAGCACCCCATTACTTTTGCCTGATGGCCATTACCATTGTCTGCTTAAGTATGTTGAACCTTCTTTGTTCTGCCTGTCTGGAGGTTGATCTCACTTGCTTCGATACATACCACTGTAGGACCAGTGGTACCGTAGAGCACAGCTTGCCTTGGACAAGGGTGAGGAAGAACTTGCCAGAGACGCCCTACATAGGAAGAAAAGCTTCTCTGATAATGCCTTGATGCTCAAGAAGCAGCTGGATCAGCACACAAGGGCAACGTCCCAATTGAGCACAAACATCAAGTAAGGTTCTGTGCATCTGAATTGCGCCAGCCAGATACGCTGAGGCAAAAGGAGCTTCAGCTGCATGTTGCTCCTGACAGATGTATTCATTGAGCAGTTTGCCTGTCTCTGTGGAGAAGCTGAATGGTTTGCTGCCGACCTGGTCATTGTGTTGTCACATGTACAAGTCACCATTTAGGTGCGTACACAGTGGTCCTGTTTCTGCCTGAAGAGGCTGAATGGTTTGTCATCAACCTGGTCATTCTATTGTCAGATGCACACAGCGACAGTGTGTGCAACTGCATGTTTGACACTTTATTTGCAACTTGCAGGATGATGGAGAGTAAGGTTGCTGAGGCCATGAGCAAGAAGGAGACCCTCAAGGCTCGTGCCCTCTCTGCTGAGACAACCAAGCAGCTCAACGAGTCCATTGTGAGCATGGTATGATTGTTTCTGATGGGCCAGTCCTGCATCATTGCATGCCTATCCTCTCTGCTTGTCTTCTGCTGGGATAGTTTGACCGTACGTTACTCCATCTGGCACCTTGTGAGCTATTGCAATGTGCTTGTGTTTGTGTAGACGCCTGGACATTTTCAAGCTGTGTGCTGCTGATTAAAGCAGACAGTTGCTGTACAATGGTGCCACCTGAGAATTGTTTCCGGGTCACAAGAAGTTGCGTCCTGATCCTTGCTTGTTTTGTAGTCATTGTGAGCCTCCAGCTGTTTGCCAGCATGTGACATTCAGGGCAACAAATTGTGTGGCCATGGCTGGCGTTTTGGCTGCATGGGTTTTGGCTGCATGCGGTAAGTGCAACTTGCAGGGTGTATACAAGAATGTTTTGAACCATATAACTTGTGCAGGTGAGTGGGCTCAAGAGCAGCACTAGCGGCAGCTTAGCAGCCTTTGAGCGCATGGAACAGAAAGTTGTTGCCATGGAGGCTGAAGCTGATGCAGTTGGTCAGGTGTGCAGTGCTCATTCTGCATCTTTATACCTTCTGTGCTTGCTTGGCTACACTTGTTTGCCCACAACATGCTATGCTCCCACTATTCGCTGTCCATGTTGATCTGTCCAAAACAGTTTTCTGATGCTTAGGCAGAACTAGACTGTTCAGATGCTGCAGCAATGACATGTGTGTCTTTGACATGCCCATCCCTATGCACTTTCAAGACTCCCTTTTCCTCCTGCGTACCCCCTTCCACGCCACACCCCCCCCCCCCTCCCCCCCTCAAAAAAACCAATTTTTGCAAGACATGTTGCACTTCAAACAGTAGATTGTGGAGTAAGCATAGGTTCTGGTTGCCCGTTGTACAGAAACACAAACCAGCTGAGCAGTTGATTGGTTGCAGTTGGGAGGCGGTAGTGGTGATGCACTGGAGGGCAAGTTTGCCTTGCTGGAGGGTGGCTTTTCTGGGGTTGAAGATGATTTCCAGCAGATGAAGAAGAAAATGGCAGGACAGTGGCAGGCTGGGCGGCAAGCCACCAGTACAGAAGCCCACAAGCATATTCTGGGAATCATAGTATGATCCTTCAGTGTATTCTGTATCATCAGTGTATTCTTATTTTACTGCTAGTAGGTCTGTGTCAGCCTGGTGGTCCACTCTCGGGACCCTCCAGGGCAAGCTAAAATGTCAGAGCTTGCAACTTCAGGTAACTTGCAAACTCAGTTGATAGTGGACCAGCATGTATCCACGCCTCCCTTTAGTTCTCCCCAGTAAGCTGCAGAGTGCAAGAGGTATTTTTGTACTTTTGAACTATTCAGCAAGCTCTGTCACCTACTCGTTTGATTGAAAGACGTCAATCGTGGAAGTAAGCTGCAAAACAACAAGCCTCTGATCACGTGTAACTACATTTGATGTACAAGAGTGTATCATGCAGAACAAATCATCTGTCTTAACCACCTGAATTTCTTCGCACCTTATGTGTTCATCTGTGGCTCCAAGCAGCTGAGAAAGCCAACCTGATAGTTTGACCACGGGCCAAACTTACTAGCAACCAATCAATGACAATCAATATGCCCCAGGTAAGCCACACTACCAACATATATATATATATATATATATATATATTTCAATAACATGCAGTGTATGACGCGCGGGTGATACATGTGTAACCATGGTGGTACGCTGTTGAAGGAACATGTGAGCTCATCACATGAGCTCGAGGCAAGACAGAGTGGGACAGCTAGTTGGGGTCACGTTGCACCTCAGACACTGACAGACAGAACCAGACCTTGCGCCAACTTCGTTGTTCCCCTATTGGTTTCGCTCAAGTACCCCCGGAAAAAGCGAACTTTGAATTGCGCAACTGCTGAAGAAGAAGAAGAAGACTCGGAAGAAGCTGCAGCAATTCGTTTGAGACCAAGGGATATCTTAGTAATCTGTCATGACGCCACAGCCAGTCTGGCACCGGACCAAGCTTTTGCAGCTGCGGCACGCGCTGTACTATCCGAAAGACGCCGGCGGCTCACAGACCAGATGGCAAGGGGAAAATCTTGAGATACTAAATACGTTGGCCGTTCAAAATTGCTGTAGTACATAAGGTCAGTAGTCGATTACGCCAGTTGTCGGGTCATTAAGCGCCGAGTGCACGCGGGAGGGTCGTGCTTCAACGCTGCAAACCTTGTAAAGCTCTCGGCGTGCCGGCAGCTAGGTTCAACAACAGCGACATAAGTACGACCGGTCTTTCGACACAATTTGCTGTGTTCGTCTGCCACTTTTGCCGGCTAAAGCTAACCCTTGTCGGCTGACAGTTCAGTTACTCAGACTGCACTTCTCAGGCGGCTTTCATTAATTGATCTGGCAGCTGGGGACCGGACATAATACAGCAGATTACAGTTCTGCCATCCCGTTGCCTGCACGCGCTTCGAGGTTAGGATCAGTGTCACACTTGCAGACCCAAACATGCGGGCAGTCGCACTTTTGCTAGCTTTGCTAGTTGGGGCTCAGTGCGCAGCTGGCCAATACCAAGGGTTCATCCGAACCAGCAACCTCAAGTTTGTCGATGACAACTGCAAGGAGTTCGTCCCCTTGGGAATGAACACGTACGTGACACTTCGTTTGTCCAGTCTTGAGCGTAGAGTTGCCCAACCTGTTTGCTTTGCTGCACTGGCGTGAAGCTGCACTCATGTCTTGTATATCGCAATCCGTTTCCATGTTATCAAGTGTCTTGTCTGCTCGTCCGTCACGACCGGCCATGGCTGTGCACACGCGGGCATACCTGGTCACGTTCGGCTCAGGCATTTGCATGTCTCACTGCAGATGGCTGCTGCTGGAGTCTATCGTTGGAACTTCCAAACTGGGCGTGAATCGCCCCACCAATCCAAATGGTCTAGACACAGTGGAGTTTACCATGCAAGTGGCTGCCAACAACAGTCAGACTACAGCGCGTGTGTTTGCTCATGGCATCAACGCAACCCTGGCTTTGCAGCCGGAGCAAGGTATGCTGCTAAGCTGCTGCTGGCCATGTTCTTTGGCATATCAGAGCCATGAGCTGCAGATTGTCTCAAATTATGATGGCCCATGCCAGTCTTGCTACAAAGTTGTCACTTGTCACTTCAGGCCAATACAATGAAGAAGCTTTTGCTGGGCTGGACTACATCATTGAAAGAGCGGGTTTCTATGGCATCAAGCTGATTTTGACTTTCAGCAACGAGTGGACCACTGCTGACTCAAAGACCAACTACCTACAGTGGGGCAATGCCACTGACAACTCCAACCTCTTCTTCACAGACCCAACCATCCAGCAGTACTACAAGGATCACATCAACACCATGGTGAACCGCAACGTAAGTTTTTAAAAGTCACAAGGCTGTTTTCAGTCGGATGTCAGTTGCGTTGTCAGTTGCATACAGTGATCAATCAAACCTTATACCATAACAATTTGCCCAAGTGTCTTGTCAGTTATCATTGAGCATGTGCTATGTCAGTTCCATAAAATTATGAATTACAGATTACAACAAAACAGTCTGCGCAAGTGTGCACTATGTCTTCCATGCATAGGCTTACTCTCAGCAGACATGCGTCACTAGCAGACGTATACATTTGACTGCACCACACTGACCACCTCCTACAAGTTCCATGCAGAATTTCAGCACAATTTCTAGCTGACACTGCGCTTTGCTGCACGGCTGTGTTTTGGTGAGTCGCATTGAACGTGAAACGTGATCAGAGTCATGTGGAATGTTGCTTTGCTCTGTCACAAAAGCAAACCTTGCTGAGGCGTGTGCCGTTGTTTCTGCAGAACACCCTCACTGGCGTTCTGTACAAGAACGACCCGGCTATCATGGCCTGGGACCTTATGAATGAAGTGAGGTGTGAGTGCTTCCCACAAAGCCTCTTCCCAGCATACCCCACCAATGTGGAGTGCCTTCCAGTCTGCGCAGACAACCTGGATGTGAGTTCACATGCTGCTGCTATCATTCCTTCTGTATTGGTGTACTGCACCTCCACCTGTTGCTGCTGCTAGTGTGATATCATAAATGGCCAATTGTAGGTCTTGTGCACTAGCGTATGCATCGTCCTTCCTGCTCGTGAGGCCAACAACTGTTGTACTTTTGCTCAATGCTTGTGAGCAGCACTTGAGCATGCGTTTGTACCTAGGGATTCTTTCTCTGCAAGCACATTTGTGCAGCAATGTGCATGTCTGCCCGTACTGATACATCTGCTGGTTTCTGCAGAGCTGGGTCCAAATCATGGCCAACTACACCAAGACAGTTGACCCCAACCACCTGGTCACAATTGGATATGAGGGCTACTGGGCGGAGTATGATCAGCGTGTGCAGTACAACCCTGGCAATGGCTGGGCTGGACTCACAGGGCAGAACTTCTCAGCCAACATGGCTCATGAGGAGATTGACTTTGCAGAGGTCCACTTCTGGCCCGACTCCTGGTTTGCCAACCAGCAGGACATCAGCACTGATGAGCAGTCATTCTTGAACAGCTGGGTATACCAGCATGCTCAAGTAGCCACAGACCTTGGCAAGCCTCTGCTCATGGAGGAGTTTGGCAAGGCTGTCAATGTGAGTTTGCCACCTGTGTCTGTGATGGCCTTGTGTTGCCTTGTGTTCCTTGGCTGTGCTATCCTGTGTTGGACTCTACTTAGTGCCGAGTATGCATCAGTAACCCAATGCTGTTGTGACTCTGTTGATATCAGGAGCCTACTCCCAGCTACACTTATCACGCTGCTTACCCAGCTTACGGTGTAACTGTTGTACAGACAACTTCCCTCTTCCCTGGAGTCGAGTGCAGTGTTGTGAGGCTTGCTGCATGCTTTATTGGTTTTATGTGCATGACAGACTCCTGTCACTCCACCGTAATTTTGTACTGACTTTGTTTTTCTGCAATTGCAGAACACCGAAAGTGGCAATGGCGTTGGAGCCAACCCTAAAGTTGGTGACATCTCCTACATTCGTGACAGATACTTCCAGAGTGTCTATGACCAGGCTACCAAAGCCATGACTGCAAATTCTCCCATGTCCACACTTCGCGGTATGGATCCTGGTCATTCTCATGGCATGTTGGTATAACGGGTCAGAGACTGTATCAAAATTAAGGATGCAAGTTGTTGTGGCTGTCCTCCAATGTTTTAGACATTCAATGTCTAAAAAGAAACCAGAGCGTTGAAAGTTGTTTAGCTGAGGTCAGCACAACTGTCTGCAATCAGATTGCAACCACATGACATTCTGCAACCAGATTGCAAAAGCAATTTTCGGACATGTTACGATACATACCTTTCGTGTCATGTTCCATTGCTGCTCTATCATGTTGATTGTTCTCTACAGCCTTGGTGTTGCACTCTGCTTTCTGGTGTTGCACTCTGCTTCTTGATTGCACAGAACACTTGATGAGTCTGCCATGATGCTCCCAGTGAGTGCCCCACAGCAAGGCTCCTTGTTACTGAAAGGCTCATGTTTGGCACTGCAGGTTCTATGTGGTGGCAGTGGGATGCAACTGATACACACATTGTGTTGGATGGAGGGGACCTCCAGGTTGCATACCAGGATACAACTTTCCAGGATGTCATTACTCCTTCATCGCAAGCTATCCTCAAGCTGGCTGCTGCCAGTGTTGATGGATGCACCAAGGTCAACCAAGCAACTGCCACTGCTGGCCGGCGTCTGTTGAGCAGTGGCAGTGGCCGCCGTGCAATGTTTGTCTAAGCCCTGACTTGACTCTGGAGGCTGGTTGCTGTTTTGCTGCCACCTTTGGATGACAACAGAGATCGTCAGTGGGTACCATTGCCAGTAGTATATAGTTGGGAGAGTTGTACAGTGCCTTTTGGTTGGCTGGTTTCAACGGGGCTTGAGTGTGACTGGAGGTACCCAAGACATGACCATGCTGGGCTCAGATGGTAAACACATGCAGCGATGACTCAAGAAATGATTCCCTACCTTCATTGTTCCAGTGTAGGTGCTTTTGCTGGCCTTGATTTGATGCAGTAACCTTGCGATTTGTTTAGAGGCCCCTTCCTGTGTGACCTAGATTTGGTATCACAATAATGCTTTAATTGATATTGATGAGTTGCCTCTTTTGTTAATTCTTGTAGATACCAGTCTTAAGGCTGTGCGACTGCCTTGATAGTTGAGCAGTACTTCTTTGCAAATGCCTTCAATAAAATGCATTTGTGGATTAGATAGTTTCGGATCATTGAATTCAAGTTGACACCATGTAATCTCGAACAATCTAGGAGCTGTTGCTGATACTGTTGCATGTGATTTGATTGCCACTGTCACGTATTGATGCATCTACACTCTACGCATACGAGTCCGCTACAGCCAACGCCTCATGCAGCGAATGCCTATGGTACATACACCAGATAGGCATTACGTCGGTCAACATTCGATATCCCATGTGTGCAACTTGCTACCATTGATCGACTATGCTGTGAAACATGACACTGTTGAGACTGTTGCAATTCTGTCTACAGTAGTAAATCACACCTTAGAGCAAATTGAGTATGACTGCAGGCCACAGTTGCAAAGATTGTCAGCTTCAGCAGGCACAATAGGATATCATGATAAGCTCAGATTGCATTCTGCAAAAGCGTTGTGCTAGGGTAAGAAGCCTTTGATAGTCCTGAGCAGATGTATAATACAAATAAAACAATGTCTATGAGCATTATGAGCGTACAGCATCTGGAAGGACAAGTTTGAATACAGATTCACGTGGTTAGGTGTGATGCATTTGTTGCCAGGCCCAAGGGGACTCTCTAAAGGAGCAACTGTGGAGGCCATAGAACACTACACACTACAGCTGTTGAACTGCAGCCAAGTAGGTATCAGGCAAATGATCGGTCAAAATTTCGGGCAGCAGCAGCAGCCTAGAGAAGCACTCTTTCTGAACATCCAGGAGTATCGGCTGACTGTGCCACACTCTTGGCTCTTCCTCCTCTGCCTTTCCTTCATTCTGGTCAGCACTTGCTGCAGCTGTCACTGATGCCTGATCTGCTGACTGCACGCCTGCCATGTGAGTGTCTTTGTCTTCAGGGTGTTGAGCATTGTCAGGGTTAGCTACTGGCACATGCGTGTCTTGAGAGGGCGACTGGTCCGGCGCAGGAAGCATCCAAAGTATCCTGCCTGCACTTGTCACAGCTCAAATCTGTGGTGGTCGTCAAATATGCCGCAGCAATAGACCACGTAGGAGTGCGCTAGATAGGTTGTCAGGAAAGACAACATTTGGCCCGTATGTACCAAGCCCAGCGTGAGAGCTGGAAAGCATTGCAACTCTTGTGGTTGTTGTTGTTGACTGTCATCAGTATCATCATTAAAGTCACTTTCAAGTCTAACTACCAGTTGCAGTGGTATAGACTTGCCAACAACAGATCAGCCTAGGCAAACAGTTGTGGCTGCAGATACCTTGCCAGCATATGGTCATAACTAACAAACTTGCTGAAACCAAAGCTCAGAGCAGGCAGGCTCTTGCGCACCCTAAACAGACTCTAGGCAACTGCCAAGGCCTCTTTAGAACCATGGAGTGACCCCCTGCATCACCTTGTGGCACAAAACACATACATTGCATGTCAGCCCGCACGGCACAAACCTGAGGCAAGGCACACAGGTCAAGGATGGTAGTACCGAGTGGGAGGGTTACCTGGGGGGTACAAGGGAGCGGGGGGTCCATCAGCCTCTAGACGAGAAATTCCCAGCATGTCTGCAACATTTTCGTGGCTTCTGCACCACATCAGCGCCAGGTCAGAGTAGAAATTATTCGTCTATGCACAAACCTTAAGTGGCCGTACCCGCCTCCGTGTACATTCCTGTTCTTCTGTGCATGCTGTTTCACACTAGTCATGTATGTATGATTGGCATCTGTTGCGACAGCTCAGTCACAAGGGCAGCTTGCTGATAGCAAATTGAGCGGGCGGGGTGGAGGAGGGGGAGAGTAGCAAGGGGAGGCAGGGCAGCATAGCAACGAAAGAACATGCATCCGGGCATAGTGGGGTGGGGTGGTGCCAGTATGGTGACGTCAGGGCAACAAAGGTTAAGCAAATGGGCAGCCAAACATGCATCAAGCTTTGTTTGCATCAAGAGAATCGCTTGATGCTGTCCTTGTTCTGCTGCAGAAATAAACGTGAAAGCTCATTGACTGTCACCATTGCCACGCCACAGAGCATATATATGTGGCAGCATACGTGCAGTGGGAACAGGTTTTCTGCCTCGTACATGCGTCGATGGCACTTGCCCTGTCAGCGCACACCCCTTGGGTGCAATTGGTGTCTAATGTGAGTGCATGTAGGCTCCTGCAGAACTAGGGTCTAGGCACACCTATTGGGTATCTGGCCAACAATCCGCTGGAATGCCTTGTAATTATTATTATCATTATTAAACATGCAGCAAGATGACACGTTTCGCAGCTGACTTTGTTGTTTGCCAGCAATTGCTGTTGCAGTGATCAGACCACACGACATTTGCCTTGCTTTTGTGGCTGCCTCTGGTGATGATTGAACCCCTTGAAGAAGAAACTGCACCAAAGGGAAGATATTCTCCCTGGCACTTTCATTTGCACCCAGCGGTGCTCAAGTGAGCAAGCAATGCTTCTGGACATTTGCACTACGCCGCTGTGCTGTGCTGTGCTGTGGCTGTGCTGTGCTGCACTGCCTTGCACTGCTTTTGGTACTTCACTGCGGCTACCAGGTAGTATCACTAATACACCATTCAAGTGACTGCATGTGTTCATTGGCAAGTGCCTCCTACATGCTTGCTTCAGCAGAACCCGCATCAGCGCCCACAGCAGCAGCTTGTGATCCAGGATTGCCTGCATGGTGGGGCCCTTCCGGCATATCCTGCTCTAAGGGCTGTTTCGCACTGCCCTGCATGTCCCTGAGACAACGCTCTTGCTCTCCCGCTGGAGGCTCCCCCTTGGCTTGTACAGGAACATCTGCCAAAGCGGCAGAACTATGAGAGGGCTGTGACACAAGGCCCTGTGTTGCCCTGCCCCTGGGTTCAGTACCCTCAGCAGAGTCTGACTCACACTCAGGTTGCTGCCGCGGCAAGCTGCCATCTCTGATCAACTGCCTGAGCCTGTCAGACTTTGCACAAGCTCTCAGACGGCTGTTGTGCTGAGGGCTAGTTGGTTGGCTGAAGGCTGAAAACCTCGGGCTGGCCGGGCTGCCGGCATTGTTCATCATCCAGGAGGCAGCGTCCTGTACTGGCGCTGCACGATACATATCCTGCTGTGCTGCAGCAATCTTGTCCAGTGCCCTGTCAGCAAGACTGCTTGCCTGATCAGACCTGCTGCGTGTGCCAGCTTGGCTGACAGCTGCTTCTCCCTTTGCTTCGTCCCTGGGCTGCTCACCATCCCTGCGATGGTCTTGTTCCATTGCTGCTCTGGTTGCTTGATTCCCAGAGTTTGCAGCATCGCTGCCAGGCTGGTCACCAAAGTTGATTTGGGAAGGAAGAGGGGAATTGCATTGATCAACCCCTGCAGCTTGTGTGACAGCATGTGGGGTGACACAAGAACGAGTGATAGCATTGTTGCTTTGATGGTTTGGCTGCAGCTGCCTAACTGCCCCTCCAGGTTTTTTGGCTTGCCAGGGCCATCTGAAGTTGCTGCCCTCTGCCCTCTGGATAGGGCCCTGGTCTGCTTCATGGGGGCCACTTGTTGGTCCTGCCCCTACCAAGGTACTTGATGAGGCACTGCGAGGCAGGGCCTTGCCATGCAGCCCTATATGCAGGGCACTGCTGGACATAATTCTGGGAAGAGACATCTGAGAGGAGCTGCGGGGCAGGTCTGAGCTGTGAGGCCCTGTGTCTAGGACGCCTCCTGGAGCTGCCCCTGACAGGCTTGTCTGAGAGGAGCTACGGGGCAGGGTTGCCCCCTGCAGCCCTTCAGGGACCATGCTCTCAGCAAACTGAGCAGCGTCAACAACGCTATGAGAGCCGTCCTGTTGATTTCTAAGTTTCTGAGGAGAGTCTGCCTGCAATGCCAGGTGTAAGTGTAGATTAACACAGCATGAATGCGAGGGGTGGGGGGTGGACAGATGTATACATAGCGCAAGTATGCATCAGGACAGTTGTCAAGTCTTGCATGGCATGTGGGATGTTGACACCCAATGTCTGTGCACGCATGTCAACCACGGGATGACTTGTCTCCTCTCTCAGCGTGACGTCAGCTGTTGCGCTACCAGCCCAGCAACACTGCTCGCTTATTGCTTTCAATTGACATGCTTGTTGATCAGGCCAAGAGCAGGCGCACTCATAGGTCATCAACCCACATTTGCTTGTGTCCAGGCCAGTCTGATCTAGACAAATCTATCCCAGAGCAACATCTTCACGCATTACGTCTACTGTGCGAGGGAAGCGAGCATGCGTATGCGAGCACAGGTGAGCTTGTATAACTCAAGAAAACGTCTTCTGACAGTGCAAGCAATGTGTGCAAGGGTCATCAATGCCCTTTTTTGGTGAGAATATAGGTGGTAGGCGGGCCAGTTTACCTTGTCAAGCTTCATGGCCTTGCTTTTTTGAGGGCTGCTCTGTCTGTAAGCTTCTGTTGCTGCATGAGTTGCAGCATCAACTGCCGTTTCATCATCTACAGCAGGAACGGTGACCGCGATGGTAACAACAATATGAAGCAGACACAGAGTTGATTGGTTTGCCCAGGAAAGACACACTCACCGTCTCAAAGAGTTGTTAGGTGAACCGCTTGACATTCTTGATGGTTCCACTTGACATGACTACAACACACATGTTGGCGTAGCTGTCACTTCCCATCTGTTGCTGGCCAAAACAGGTTTTGGCATGTCATGTGATCAGGACATGTAGCTTGCATTCCAGATGACAGGCAACGGCACAGGCGTTACTTGAGCAATGGCCAGGAGCAGGCAAATTCCCCTGGCAGCAATTCTTGCCAACTGTCATTCACTAGGCGAGACCCCCAAAGCACTCCTCAAAGACTGGTGGCGGACAGTAGTGTGTAAGAACTGGTTGCTCTCTTACAAGTGGTGTAGACTTGCCCGGGACAAACTAGCCTGGAGACAGCTGTTCGCAGCTGTACATATCTGACTAGGACCTGATCCCATCTATCACATGTGCACATAAAATACAACACCAGAAACACAAGCAGTGACATCAGCATTGACACGGCCCTATTGCTCTTGACAAGCTAGATGTGTGCAAGGAGCCTCACGCTGTCATCTATGCAGAAACAGAAGTTTGGATCACTTGTCACCCCAGCATGAGCAACGTACCAAACCAGAACCTGTACTGAGAGCTGTAGCCTGGTGGCTGTAGCTGTCCTCACTGCACATGCAGCTTATAGATCCTGGTACTTGTGACAGCTCACTGTGATACTGGTAGTTGTGACAGCTCACTGAGATGCAACCCGCAAGCTGCCATGTACGTGAGTCCGTCATCACGTGTTAGCTCATCCAGCAAGTGACAACTAGCCCAAGGAAGAGACCTTGAGGATGTAACATGCAAGTTTGCTGTCACACGTGAACAAGCTTGCATGCAAAGCAAGCCGATCTGGTAGGGCTCATGCGACAGGATTCACACCCAGCAAGGAGCAGACCATATACTTAAAATCCAAAGAAACAGAAAAAACTCACCCAGCAAGGGAGAGACGGTGTTGAGGCCATGCTGGGAGTCGTCAGAAGGACGGGCCAGCCTGGCTGGCTTCTTGAACACCCACCCCATCTTCAACCCCTCCAGCATCTGCTCAACCCTGCAAGGCAGACGAGCCCATCTTGAATTGAACCCCGAGTCAAGTCATGCATGCCTGCACAGTTGTGTTTGCCTCATTCAAGCAATGCAAATGCACTCCATTTGGGTGCGTCTGTCTGGCAGGTCTTTACTGGCAGGTGGTGCACGCCAAGCACTGTGCAATTTGGGTGCACTTTCTGCTAGCGAGCATCCGGAGGCCAGCCACCAGCACAGGCCTGACATATGGCGTGATGTTGTACATGTGCATCGTCAGTCATGAGGTGCTGTGACTGCCTATCCTGCTTTTTGTTTGAGTGGAACTGTCAAACATCACTGCAGACATCATCCCATAGGTAATAACATCAATCAGGTCTGGAACAATTGTAGGGAGTTGGGCATGACAAGTACCAGTGACTAATCAAACCTGGCAGCTCCCAATGATGAAGGTTTTGGGCAGTATTGGTGCACATGCAACACTCATGAAACCTCAAAACACCCATGCAGCATGAACAGCATGGCTGCAGGAACAGACACAGCAAGTAGGAAGAAGATTAGGCCAGGTTGATAAGGTCACAAGTGCTTCTGGATGCATGGTCTTACAGTCAGCATCCAGAGCAGCACTGCTCACATGGTAGCCCAGCTTGCGCAAGAGAAGCAGCAACAGCAATGGTTTGGATCTATGTAGCAGCTGCATAGCAGGGCCAGTGCAAGAAGCTTGAGGGTTTACTTGTGTATGGCTACTGTACAGTTCAGCTACTATAAACCTGAAGATGGACATGTAACATGTGAGCAACCATCTGCCCATGCAAAACGTGCCCCAACAGAGCACGTGCCTTTGTGGGATGCAAATAGCACATGTTGTTCTGGTGCTGCCCTTTTCTTGCGGCTGAGTGAAGAAGAAGAAAGCTAAACAAGCTTTGTTCAGCCCACAAGACAGCGTGGGCTAATGCACCAGTTAGGCTTTGAGCCTGGCCACCATGTGATCACCTGTTCTTGACATCACTGGCTGCCCTGCGAACCGGGGATGCCCCAACCAGCTCCACAAAAACGCCCTCCACGCTGGCGTAACTCAGCCTTGGGACCGCGTCTGACCTGTCACACGTCAACCTAGGAATCTTAGTTACAAATTATGCGCCTCTTACCAGTGTTTCAAGAACCCAACACTGGCTCAGGTGATGTCCCAGTCCAGAGTTGGATGACACATGGCTTACATGTCAGTTGACGCTTGTAAGACACATGGCCTACACATTGCTGCATGGTCAATTTGACGCATCATTCCCCAATTTGACATGTAAGTGGCACCTCAGCCAGGGTTTGGGTGACACATGGGCGTTGCATAAGTGAAGGCTTTCAATTGAGCAAGCTGCTGACTGAAGCATTGTCCACTGCCCTGCCAAACAGCAGCGCAGATGTACATGATGCTGTTTCGAAAAGCTCATGAGCTTGAGTCAAGAGCAGTCTGCTGCACCAAGCAGGGCAAAGATGTTTTGCGGCTGTTTTAACCAGCTTGCTATCTCTGCATGCCAGGACAAGACAGGGGAGGGTTGAGAGAGGAGGCGGGAGGGGGTGGGGGGGGGGGGGGGGGGGGGGGGGGGGGGGGGGTTTGGGGCAAACCTTCATGCTGTAGCCAGGCTTGCATTCATAATCAGGCATGCATGTCTGCATGCCAGGAACTGATGATCATGTAAACACCAGTCCCACTGTGATGAACAAGACAATAGTGTCGACTCTCAAATGAGGCCACAAATCACCATTGAACTTCTCACTGACTTACGACAGGGACATGACACAGACCGCATGTTGCCCTCTGCTTTGGCAAAGTGTGAATACCACCAGTGCCATTTGAGCTGAGCAGACTAGTGGGATGTTCCCAATGCAGAGAATGTCATGCAGGCTTAGCTGTACTTAGCATGTATGTGACCTTCATGGGGAAGCCATAGCGGGTTTGCCTCTACATGACTTGGGGTCTGGGGATGACATGCAGCAATCCCATGGTTGAGGTGATACACAGCATGCAAAACACAGTCACAGCGTGCAGAACACAGTCACAGCGTGCAAAACACACTCACAGCGCGCAGAACACAGTCGCAGCATACCAAGAGTGTGTCCAGCAGCTTCTTTATGCCAAACATGCCCATGACCTTCGTGACTGCATGACTTGGGGGATTTGAAACAACATTGCCGATGTATTTCACACCCTGAGAACCCAGACAGTGACCTGATCATAAGGGAGATGACAAAGCCCCCGTCAGTCCTTCAATGGCTGGGCTGATGACAAAGCAATGCACAGCCAACTCAGCACTCAGCCTCAACTGGGTGCACTTCAGGGAAACACACCTGAGGACGAGGGAGGTGGTGAAGGGGCGGCAAGCCTCGGACAGGTCCCCACCGAAAACAGCTGCTGGGCTGATGACGCAGCAGCGCACGGGCCCCAGGCCCTCTGGTGCTGTCCCATCCCTTAACAGGGCAGCCACGATTGCTGCTACCCCACCTGCAGCACATGGGTGGTGGGAGGCTCACTGCAGTTCCATGGGGCAGGAGGGCCCAAGTTAAGTCATGGTTGGGGTAGGAATTGACTGCTAGCAAAACATTTTGTGTAGACTAAAGGCTGTGCTGACATGACCATTCAGGATGACTAACGAGCTGTGACTTTAGGCTGCACTGGAGGCAGAGATGTCTTTGGTTCAGATTCTTGATGCAATTGGGTAAGGCGTCATCTTGTGCGCAGCAGCTGTTCCAAAGCACATGCTGCTTGACTTTTTGAGTGTCAAGTGTTTGCTTGCCTACTGTTTGTCTGCACTTGCAAAGAAAAGAAGACTCTATGCCGGGTGGCGCCATGACAGGAGCCTCTGTACCTAGAAGCCTCTATATGCAGCGCATCGGTGTGCGTTGGAGGGTACACCCCAAGCTTCGGGTTGCACTGCAGTCATTCACCTCACACCATGCGCAAAAACACATGCCTTTTAACTCAAGGCTGCAATGGAAAGCATAAGCGCAGTCATTCACAAGACATAGCACTGTAGACAGCATCATTGGCTAATGATTGGGTTTGGGGGGCAAACTTCAGCCCATGAATCTGTCTGAGGTATTCAGGGCAATTCTCTGGGAGTGAAGCAATGTGTGAGAGGTGTGTGTGTGTCACAAACCCCCCACCCACCCCCTGGCAGCATAGCACCAGCCTAGATTAGTTAAAGTGTGTGCCACAGGCATAACGCCTGTTTGAGTATGCAAGCACCACTGACAGCTAGGTCGTGCTACTGTGCAGCATCACAATGGGACCCATGGGTCACAAAGCACCAGTGATGTGTCCTTAGTCACATTCTGCTTGCATGATGCATGGTGCAGCAGCATGTGGGGTTAATTGGGGCAACATCTCCAGTCACAACCCCAGCACCAGTACACTACAAGGGTGGGTAGTAGCCTGTACCTCCCATAGAGTGGCCAGTGACCACGAGGGGCCAGCCAGGGTGAGACTGAGCTGCTGACTGGAGGGCTTCTGCTGTGTTGCAGTGCACAAAGGTAGCCGCACTCATCATGCCCTCATGTACCTTGCCTGTACATCGCGAAAGCGCTGTATGTTCACAGAAACATGTGATTATGCTGTCTGAAGTCTTCCATGAATCTGTGTAAACAAACGACTACAGCTTCATGACATCTACATGGGCTTGGCGTGCGAGTCAGCCAGGCCACGCAAAGATGCACATGCATGTGCTTTCCAAAGGCTCCCAGCTTATCCCAGGTGCCATACAATCATTAACGCAGTTGCCTGACATGCTGTGAGCTGCCATGCTAGCGCTTCCTGCACTCTGCTCCCTTTATCATGCCCATCGCAACCTCACCTGCCAACCCCTTCCCCCCCCCCCCCCCGCCAGCAGGGCCCCCACAGAGGCTTAACAGTAAATTCAGACGGTACATGCAGACAAGCAAGTGCAATTGTGCCGGCAGGAGGAGGCAGGCGAACCTTGAACGCCGAGCAGTGACAGCTCCATGGGGTTGGCGCTCAGATCAGACAGCACATCACCCACCTCTAATGAACCCCTGCACGCATGAGACCAGGTGTAAGCATAGCTATACCAGGCAACAGTGCTGATCTTGCCATAGCCATGATTATGGTTGACAACAATGTAACAGCATCTACAGCAATGCACGTAACAGGGTGGAGAAGCCTGCGGGCTTTACAGGGTCACTGAGCCAGCGGCTCTGCAGGGAGTGAGTACCAGTCATAATTGCAGATACCTTACCTTACCTGATTGCCAGTACAATGCATTGGTTGGCTGGGTCCTGCTGCAATGTAGTGACAAGGGCGCATGACGCTGTTGCTCCACTCGCCCATGATCACATCTGAGGGGTTCAAGCCTGCCAGCTGTGATACTGCTATGTTGTTTGCCTCTGCAGAAGCACCCCCTGCCGCGTCAAATCTGCACCAAAAGCAGGAGGTTGGCCACCCACACACACACACACACAGGACATGCTTGCAGTGACATGGCTTGGTTGCAAAAGCAATACACAAGTACATTCTTTTGCTTGTCTGGCTTGAAGGGCGGCTTCCAATTCCTGTGGAAGGTAACGCAGCCAAGACAGCAGCAAGCAGTACACTAGCCTGCTTTGATAAAGACAGAAAGACAAACAGACAGAGACAGTGAATAAAAGAAAACAGGGAGATAAGACATAGCCAGAGGAACAGGCAGACAGACTAATACAGGGGTGAATATACGAGGTCAACATGTACAAACAAACCTGATCTGATGCACAGTATGCATGAGAGCAAAGTTGACCAGATTGGACATGTGTCCTGCCGCCATGGCATAACCATAGGCTGCTCTGGAATGGATTGCTGCACACAGCAGCTCCCTGACTAGGCTCGGCCGCTGCTCTTCCGTCTCTGGAAGTCTATCACTCGGGTTTGGCTGGCTCTGCAGAGGGTCAATCTCACTTCACTGACTTGTAAAAGACTGATTTGGGCAACTTTTGCCTAACAAGGTCTACATTGGGCATATCACAGAAGGCACTGCTGCATCCTGCCTTGCGCTGTATGCAGTTGCCCAGTGAGACTGTACACTGTCGTGACTTTTGTCATATGCAATTCTTCTTCCTCTTCTCTTTTCCTTGCCATTGCCATAGAGCAGGACAACTTGTAACTCAGTGTAAGTGCAGCTCAAGCGCACTGCACCTGGCAGCTTCAAGCATGAACAGACCATGACACAAAGCTCACCATCCAGGCAAAGATGCAAGCTGTCAGAGGCAAGATGCGTCATAGAAATTTAGGCACATATGCTGCAGAGACCTGGTCAGTGGGTTGGCTCAGAGCCTTGAGATCAATCTGTGTGTGCATGTTGTTCTGCTGCAGCTCCAGCAGGGCAGCCTGATGCTGATTGTACATGACCCACCTGCAGTGTGTCAACAATCATAGCAGTGATGATCAACATGGGTACAACGATCAGTATAACAATGAAAAGACAGGTTTGCCAGCCGTGTTGGCAAGACAGGATGGACTATTTGAACTGAGTGGGCTGGATGAATGCAAACACCAGAAGAATAACTGCACAAACAGGAGCTGGGCTTCTCCACATTTGTAATAGTGAAGCTGGAGACAAACAACTGCTTTCAGGGGAAGTTGCATGCGGCATGTGATAGTTGCCACGTAACTTGGTGGCTGACAGCCCCTTCATGATGCATTGTGTTGCCTTTTTGATCCACACAATGTGAGGTTGCTCATGTACCACTGCTAAAATAGCTTTACCTGCTATATTATCTGGGACAGAGCCTATTTGACCCAGAAAGTTGCCCTTATGCGCAGAGGAGTTGTGAAAGCAGCATGCAGAGTCTGGTATGGCATACAGAGTCTGGACTGGCATGTAGCAGCGCATAAAGAACATGACTCACCATGCACCAGGGTCCCAAGGCACAACGTTCCAGATCTGATGGCGCTTAATGCACCCTGCAAACATGCCCACAAATATGCGTACGACGCTTTTCCTTCGCTCTGTCTCTGTCTGCTTGCGCACTCTGCACCAAAGAATTGACCTCGTGAGCAAAAGGTGCGTTGGCTTGTCTGTACCAGTCAAGCTCCACAAGGTGAACGTGTGTAGTGCCTGACCTGGCGCCAGACATGACTGTGGTGGGGCTTACAAGAGCATTGGCCATAGCTCTTCCTGCTTGCTGCACACCATCAGAAGCTGTGCTGTTTTGACTTTGTGTGTGTACACTTGCATCAGAGGGAACAGCTTTCTTGCGCCACAACCTTCTTCGAACAAAATCGGTGGCACGTTGTGAAGCTCTGCCGCCTTCTCTGGTGTACTCAAAGTGCCTGCGTACAAGTTTGTGTGCATCACAGCAGTCTATTTCTGTACAGAGTGAAGGTATAGAGCAGAGGTATGTCTCACTTGAAAACTGAAGCATACTGCCAGCCATCAGCGTCAGTGCTGACAGTGACAACTAATTCCCAGCTGGCAAGGCAGTGTCGGGGTGACTGGCCACTGTGGAAGTTCAAGGGGTTGCCTTGTGCATCACTCCAGTGACTGCGCTCAAGTAAAGCGGGCGATCGCCTGCAGGCAGTCTGTCTAAGGCAGCGCGTGATCAGTCAGCTAGAAGGATAGGAGGTCAAGAACGCGGCACCGCTAGGAAACAACGCAAACAACCCGGGATTTTGCTACAGCCTTTGGCAAGTGAAGACGCTGGCAAGGCATGCACGGTCAGCAGGGCTTGCGTACCATGTGATTCCGTAGTGTCGTTGATTTTGCCAAGCTTCCATCATAATGTCACGCACATGAAACGAAGCTGCTGAAGCTACATGTGTTTGTGATAAAAGCAATCCGGGGCGCAATGTCATGCGCAACATGGGGAGAAGATCGTATATTGACGCCGTACTTGTGTCTATCTGACCGTCAGATTTTGAGAGGAGAAGAAGAAGATTTTTGAAAAGCTAGTCTCATTAAAGCTAGTCTCATTAAAAAAAACATGAGAAAAAGCTAGCTGTACAACAGTTTCAAAGTGTGACTGCAAGGGTGAAGGGAAAATGGCTGGAGCGCCGTTCTGATGAGTTGTGTGAGATGGCCAGCAAAGACCCTCAGGGCTTTTGGAGGGCATTCAAAACTCAGCAGCACAATGTCTGCCCAGTAGAGTTAGCAGCTCAGTTTGAAGCTTTCAGGGCCCTCATGGGGTCCCAGCCTGCTCAGATCCCTGAGCAGGCAGATCTATTAGGTACCTCTGTGCGGGCTGCTGATGCATCTTGCTTGAATGCACCTATTGCAACTGATGAGCTGCATGATTGCATTAAGCGTTTGAAGCGTAACAAATCCCCTGGCATTGATGGCGTGTTATCTGAGATGATCAAAGATGGTGGTGATGTCTTGCATAATTGCCTGTTAGTCATCTTCAACTTGATGCTTGTGAACCATTTTCCCAAGCAATTGTCTGTTGGCTTGATCACTGCCGTCTACAAATCAGGCGACAAAAGTGACATGAGCAATTATCGAGGCATCACGGTAGGATCAGTGATTGCTAAGTTATTTGCAATGATTCTGGATCACAGAATAGCAGTCTGGGCTGAGGGTGAAGGCATCAAAGCCAAAGGACAAGCAGGTTTCAGAAAAGACTTTCGCACAACAGATAATATCTTTGTGCTGAAGTCTCTGATTGACAAACAAAGACAGACGCATGGCAAATTGTACTCTTGCTTTGTAGATTTCAAGAAGGCATTTGATACGGTTCCCCGTGGCTTGTTGTGGCAGGTGTTGGAGACCGTAGGCATCCGCGGGCCAATACTTGACTGCATCAAGTCCTTGTACTCTCATGACAGTGCGGCTGTGAGGACCCGAGAAGGCATCTCAGATATCTTTGACTGCCTGACGGGGGTCAAACAGGGATGCCCACTCAGTGCTACTCTCTTTGGGCTGTTTGTGGATGGCCTTGAGCAACACCTGATGAACACACATGAGCACGATGCACCTTCCCTCTCAGGAGTACTGATTCCGCTACTGCTTTATGCTGATGACCTCACCATCATGTCCACAACAGCAGCAGGGCTACAACGGCAGCTCAATGCCTTGCAACTTTTCTGCCAGCAACGACAACTGAGTGTCAATCTAGCCAAAACCAAGGTGGTCACATTTGGGTCCAAAGCCAGATGCCAAGCTTTCACATTCAAAGGCAACGAAGTGGAGCGTGTTCAATCATACAAGTACCTTGGATTCGAATTTCATGCGACCAAAGCTTTGACCCATGGCGTCTCCAAGCTTGTTTCTGCTGCGAATAAAGCAATGCATGCCATGAATCGTAGGTGCGCCTTTTTACACATCTCTGACCCCAAGCACCGTTGCAATCTTTTTGACAGCCTGGTACTACCCATTCTCAGTTATGCTAGTGAGGTTTGGGCTGTTGATGAAGAGGTGGGCAAGTCAGCAGAGCAATTACATAGGCAATTTTTGAACTTCATGTTTCGGAAACATGTGCTTGGCGTTAGAGGCAACACTGCAAACCTTATTGTTCTGGCTGAATTTGGCCGCTATCCGCTACATTTTCACTGGTGGCAACAGATTCTTCGATACCACAACCGCATCAACAATTTGTCTGGTGATGCACGCCTCATTCAGTGTGCCTTTGTGGAGGGTATGCATGACAAGGCATACCGTTTCTGGAGCCATGGTGTCCAGAAATGGCTCCAAATGCAGTCTACAGCTTTGAACATTGAGGATGATATATGTGTCAGTTCAGTCATTGACAATGCCAAAGCTCTTTACCGACAGGCTTTTCATCAGGTTGACCATAGCGTAGGTAGATATGGGCAAATGCTGCAATTACAGCATCAGGATTATGTGTTGGCTCCCTATCTTTCAGCAGTTAAAAACTTCAAGCGCCGTAGACTAGTCAGCAGATTCAGATGTGGTTGCCATGGTCTCCATGTAGATACAGGCAGATTCAAACCTGCCGGACAGAAAGTAGATAGGGAACAACGCTTTTGTCTTGTTTGTGCTTCTGATACAGCAGAGGATGAACATCATTTTGTGTTTGACTGCCCTGCATATTGCTCAATCAGGGACAGTTTTACTGCCATTTTCTGGGGACCAGCCCCTACCTTGTCTTTTTTCTTTGCTTTACATGACCCCAGGGTCATTGCCAAGTTTTTACATGAATGTTTTGCACACAGGTCTATATTGCTAGAAGGTGTTTTAGGGGTGCCGCAGCACTAGTGGCAGTCTTTCATCTCCAGCTATCGTTGCCACTCTGTTGACGAACATGTGCACCAAAAACAATTTGATGTTTGTGTGTTTGCTTATATTTTCAGTTCAGATTATTGGTCAAATGGTCATGGTTGGCCCAAAGACCCTTAAAATCAATGAATGAATGAATGAATTGACTGATGGCAGCGATGTGCAACGCAGCGACAACAGCCGATGCTGAGGACTCTGTATGGGATGATCCACTGAGAGTCCTCACCAGCAAAGTTCCGGTGTTGAAAGCAGTTTGGAAAAATCTTGATCACAGCGGTTTTGAACACGCCACAAAAGATCAGCTTCGGCTGGCGCTACTTAAGCGTGCTTTCTGGAAAGAGTTTGCTTCAGAGCATGAGTCGGCAACTGCGCAAGACAAGGCCAGAGTTAGCCCATTTTCCATCGAAAAACCCCCTATGATCACAACCTCACCACCAAGCTCCGGCCTCAGAACAGAGTTCAGAGAGAACAGAGCCGCAGCACGACGGGAGACACCGATCATGAGCTTCAAGGAAGCTGTCAGTTCTCCTACCAGGTTACCAATTCCATCCCCTCACTGCAACAACTTTGAAAGACGGCTGGCAGAAGCAGAGCTTTTGCTCCAAGAGCACAAGCAGAAGTTTCGGGAGCTGGACAGAAAGGCTGAAATTCTGGACAGACAAGCCAAGGAGCTCAATCTGATTGTGTACAATGTCCCAGAGACTGCAGGAGCGGATGCACTTGATTCTCTTTTGAACAAGTGTATGCCAGATTGCCATGCTGTTGGTTGGGGGATGGGCCGGCTAGGTACATACTGCCCTGATCAGAAGAGGCCACGACCAGTACGCATGAGGTTTGATTCAAAGAACGACAAGCACTTCTTCCTCAAGCATGCTAAGCACCTGAAGGAAGTCGGCCTCAGATATGACGATGATTTGACAAGGATGGAACAAAGTGAGAGACAAGACCTGTCTGCAGATTTCAGCATCCTGAAGACAAAAGGCCATAAGCCTTTTTACAGAGGTTCTTTACTCAAGTTCCGCCATGCCAACCAGACACGCACATGCAAGAGGAATGGGGCAAACAGAGCCCCTGATGCCCAGGCTTAGTGCAATTGAGGTTTTTGTATTTACCTTCAGCACTTACACATTTCAAGCTGACTTTTACAAACGTTTTCTGGTTGTGCAATGATGTACAAAAAGTTCTCAACAAGTCTAAGACTGTGAATGATGAATGATGCACCAAGCTATTGATGAATACTGCATTGTGTTTGTATGTGAATTTCATTGAACTGGACTCTTGTTTGGTTGGCCCCAGGAGGTACCCAGACCAGTGAATTTGTCTTACTTCAGACTATTGGTCAAATGGTCAACTGACCCAAACGACCTTTAAAAAGATTGATTGATTGATTGATTGATAAAACCTAAAGACTTTCATATTCAGCTCATTGCGAGTCCAAAATGTGATCTGATTGAAACTCTAAGGGAGTATTGCGGTATTCAATGTCAAGGCTCAGGGAGCCCAGGGATAAATTCAGTGTCTGTTTTCTTCCAAACCAGCCTATGCAACGTATTTCCAAGATGCAACAGTCCAATGCCCACTTTCTGAACCAAAAGGGCCAGGATTGCAAGTGTTGTTGCTATCACAGGTTGTCGGTGCCAAGCTCCAGGCACGATCAATGAAGTCGCACATATGATATGCCCAGGTTCCCCAAGCACCTGCATAACCATTTTCTCTGTCAGGATGGTACCTGATCACAGAATCGCAACAAGAATCTGCCTGGGGTCACGCTTGACGCCTGTGCCCTCACACTCGTGGTATATAGATCCACGACAGGAACAGAGGCACCGTTTCGCAACTGAGCGTGAATATGTTGCGAGTGGTGTCAGAGACCAATAGCTGCCTCTGTCAGCATACGGGGCAGCGAAGCTGCCAGCAAGGAAGAGTCGAGGTGCTGTTGGGCACACCTGCACTGCCTAAATATGATTGGCACATGTTGGCTGCGGCCTTGATTAAAGAAGTTGTTAAGCATACCAGTGAGGATGCTTGGATGAGTGCCTTGATTGAACACGGCTGCACCCCTCAAGACAAGCTTCTGTCAGCATGCTGCCACGTCAAGCATCCTCACTTACAGTCAACATTGCAAAAATTGCTGCGCTGTGCAGAGTGCATTTAGCAGCCCCTGATTTTCTCGTGGCAAACAAACATGTGCTGGATGTCTTGAGGTCATTGTCCCATTAT
>JAYKYS010000223.1:0-54213 GCA_036924285.1 Asterella californica | reverse complement strand
ATGTGGGTAGCAGCCTGCACACGCCCACCTGGCTTGCTTCAACAACCACCACGAAAGCATGTTGCTGCAGAGCACTATGCTGACCTGGGGCGGGGGGAAGGGGTGTTTGGGATCTGGGTAGCAGCATGCACATGCCCACCTGGCTTGCTTCATCAACCACCACAAAAGCATACTGCTGCAGTACAACCTGCTGACTGCCAGCTCCTGCACAAGTGGTGAAGACAATGCGCGCTTGCTGAAGTGCTGCCTTGACTGCTCGTCTGTCCAGAAACCCAGCAGCGTTCTTGATACCTACAAAACGCAAGGCGGGCCTCTAACTTTGATCAGCCTTACCAGGCAGTGGTGAAGGCCGCTGCGACTTCTGACGACACATCAGGCTTTTTGCTTGATTCATGCAACACATAACATGCTGTAGACTTGACAGGGAGCATAGCCCAAGTGCTTCAAAGCTGTGCTTGACTTGCCTCATTGGGGATAGACAAGCTTCAAAAGACATGCTCAACATAGCGAAGAGATCTGCTGCCTAACTTGCAACTTAGCACAGTCAATGCACGGTCAGCCGAGGATGAAAGTATGTGTGTGACTTAGAAGGGCAAAGAGAGGGGGCAAGATCTTGAGGGGGATGTCGACAAGATTTAGAGGAAAGGTGGAGGGCGGTCTTACCTTTCGCTGTCTCCAGACAATGTTGCTGAAGGTCCTTGCTCACGCTCTTGGGCTCTCCTACTCGCAGAAACCTGCTCAGCTCTGGTGTTGCCATTGTACTGTGGGCATCAAGGTTTCTGATCAGCTTGCGCAGGATGTTGTCGACTGCAGTGTTGGTTTGTGCAGTCACCAGGAGAGGCCCAGCTGGCCTCAATTTGGCATCTTGATCCCGCATGGCCAGCAGCAGCAGCTGAACAATGGTGTGTGTCTACACACAATGCAGCAATAGAAGCTGAAACACATAATCACTCATGCACACGCGCATGCACACGCGCTTGCACTCACTCATGCATGCACTTGCAGTGAGCGCATTGAGTTCAAATCCTTTCACCCCAGCAACTGTGACAAAACATGTAGCAAGAATCGTGCTCACTCCCTCCCTCCCTTGTCACATCCGGTCATTCAATCACACAATGCATTCCACACACCCATTGAGCTCTGTGATAAATGCCTGATCTCAAGGCAGAAGACATATTGCAAACTGCTTGAAGTAAATTACCTTGCCAGTCCCAGGAGGACCATGTATCAGAGTCAACGCCTGGCTAGCTGCAGCAAACACTGCAGCAGCTTGACTCTGGTTGCAGTTGTGATTTTGCAGCTGTGTTATGCTCTCACTGGGTGCTATTTGCACCTCTTCAGCTGATGCCTGGGCGCTGCAACATTGTTGCTGCTGGCTTGTCGATGCCGCTGTGACGCTATCATTTTGCTGCTTGGCCCAGGTGTGCGTAACTACCTTGAGCACTCCTGCCGGTGGTCCTGTGCAGCAAAGGCTATGTCAAGCTCCTCCAATCAGATCTACGTCACAGAGTTGTCTTTTCTCTCCTTTTTATTTTTTTGTGTCAGGCATGTGTCCTGGCATTGATTCAAATATTGCCAGATTGAGATTACAGCACGCTTGCAGGTGACTGAGCCTAGGTGGGCTCCTAGCTTGCTACAGATGGCACACAACTTTGCTGCAGTTGCTTATATTAGCTGAATGGGAAGGGGGAGGGGGGGGGGGGGTTGGGGAGGGTCTGCTGAAAAGGTAGGGGAAGACGATGATGATATGCCAAGGGGTTTTGCAAATGCAACAAGACTCAAAACTAAGGAGGTAAAGCCATGCAGACTTTTGAGTCATGCAGCCACAGCAAAGGCAACATATAATGTGTCAGACCAGAAGCAGCAATTGACTGGGCTGAAAATTAATGAAGTGCTAACAGTTCCCCTATTGAAAGGTGCTGAGGCTAAAGCTAGCTTCTGCACTGCGGTCAATACTGAAGCGTAGGTTTGACTGGAGAGTACCTGATTTTGGGGTGCTGAGCAAAGCCAGCTTGTGCAGTGCAGCAATGCAGCGCTCATAGGTGACCAGGTTGCCCAGCTTCTCAAGGCGCCAGGTGTGATCTTGCAGCCTGGCTGGCTTGAAGGGCAGCTGAAGGTCCACATGTAGTCGCTGCACGGCTACTACCTTGCCTGTACAATAATCACAATCATAACAATACTCATGACTATAACAGTGATGACAATGCCTGTAAAATAACAATGCCACTGACTGTCAATTCAGGTGCATGCTGCTCGGCATTAGGTCCTAGCTAGATGCCCATCATCAACGTCGTAAAGCATTCCAGCTTGAGGTGTGCTAGGCCAGTGCAGAACATGAGGTGTTGCTCTGTTTCCACAGTCACCTTTTCTGCACAGCATCCACCATGAAATGAAGGTTTGAGGCCGAACCCTGGTTTCAAAACCCAGCAAAAGCACAAATGCTGTGTCTAAAAATCATCAGTCAGCTTATCTTTCACCCATGCAGACTGTTGCCAAAACAAGCTTTGACAACCACTAGGCCCAGACTGACGTAGACTTTATCCCAGTAGCCACACAGGCATAACATGTTGACAAAAATAAACCAAGAGTAGCTGCTCATGATTTCAGAACCTCTGCATCAAGTTTTCTTGCAAGCACACACCCCATGGCTGTATCATACCTTCAACAAAGTGCTTGTTGTGGGCCATGAAGGGAACAGCACTGTGTTGACAGCTGATGGGTGACATCCTGACCAGGTCACCTGGCTGGAACTGTCCCTCAGCAATGGCTGCCCCCTTGTTTGATGCAAACTCAACAGAGCACCCGTCTTCACCTGGCACAGTGATGAGAGCTGTACATGCTTCCTCCCTTTTTGTTTGAGAGCAGCTGGAAAGCAAGAGGTGGGGTGTGGGGTGGGGTGGGGTGGCAGCGGGGGGTGGGGGACGGGGGGTGGGGGGGGGGGGAGGGCGAAGGATCCATGCACAAACGGGAGCGAAACAGAGAGGCATCTTGGGCTAGCAAAGAGCGAAGCCTTTTTCTGTTGCATCAGCACACAGGCACCAGTAGCAAGCACCCAAACCACAGCAGCATTTGCATGCAACACAACATTCCAATTTATAAGAGCACTTGGAGTAGTTCTAGCTGTGGTTGCAGGCCTTAGTATGCTGCCCAATGCATCTAGTTCCAGCTCACATGGTTGTTGTGCTGTCTTCTTCTCTTGGCAGCTTGCACACATGTTGTACAGAACCACAGGAGGCTTTCCTGCTGTGCTGGGGCCCTTGCTTGCTTGTGAAGGGACATGCAGAGCCCTGACAGCCCTGGTGAATTCTGGGTTGTCTGTCTTCTGGGCAATGAAGTCCCAGACTGTGGTGCCTGTAGGCACAAATCCAGATTGCTGGGCTGCCTGCATTGGCAATCATATGCAAGCCATACATAATTGAGCATGTGTTGCTGCCTTTTGAATTGCAAAACAAACGAAAATACTGCTGAGAACTACTGACAGAAAAGATACAAAGCTATATGGTTGCACATGCATTTGGGTGGCAACACAGGTCCTAACAGTCCAGAAACAAAGAGTGTCTTGGTACATCAAAGTACATTGATGACCACAGCAGATGTTCATGCTTGAGTTGCAAACTGCTGTCACAGTGTCGAAGCAAGTGCATCAGACCGTCTTGGAGTCGGACTCCAAGCTCACAAGCCATCTAGCTGAACTACATGCGCATGTTGTCTTTCCTGTGCATGTGTGTGTTGCTTTGGGAGTTTGTTCCAGTCTACCTGAGAAGGTAGCTGAGAAGCTGTGCTCAGCCCTTGCAGCGTCTCTTGCATTTCTGCCAAGAGGTCCAGGGTCAGTAGTGAGCTCCAGTGCTGCGTCATATACATTGTCAATTTGCCATGCTGCACATGTATGTTGTAGGGAACTGAGCACTATTGAGTTTTGTGCAAGATTTTCTCATCATCATATGCACAGCCAGCATTGGATCTTGGCAAAATGCATATATCTGCAACCACATGTCTCCAGGAACTCACCCGCCGTACTTTTTGCTGCAGGCATCTATGATACGGAAGAAAAACCGGTTTGTGTATATCAGATTGACCACAACAAGATCAACCACCATCATGCGGATACAAACGACAACAGTGCTTGTGGGCTTGGCAAGTATCCAATGTTCGTGGGCCATCACACCATACTGTCTCATTATGTCAGTGCTACATCCCAACTGTCTTAGGGTTCTTCAGGATTCTCTTGTTTATGCCACAAAAGCGGGAAGGACATCCTTAGTCTCCACATGTATGCATGCCAGAAAACCTTCCCTCAAGGATGTACCAGATGCAGTCATGAGTCATGACTCATGACCCATGGCACTTTATGTCAACACAGACACACAGACACACAAACACACCCACGCACACACACACGGTGCACACCAGCGCATACACTATAGACTCATCTCCCTGGTCCAGCAGGCCATGGAAGCGGCTGCCTTCTACAGAGTTACTGGCAATGTGTTGACTGCCAGTGTTTTGGCTTGGCATGTCCTGACTGGGACCCTGGGACTGCATGTTGGGCAGGGCAGCATTGGCTGAGGGAATCAGCATGAGTCTGATGAGCTTGACGAGGCTGATTGCACGCTCGCGGTCGGGGCATATGTGGACAGCAGGGAGGCTGTGTCAGCAAAAGACAGAGACTGCATCTGCTTCTGGACAGCAGCTCTTGTAACATATCTGCAGGAGGCAAAACAAAAGTTGAAGTGTGTGAGCCATTGGCGTTTCAGCAGTGCTGCAGCTCCTGTAGCAGAACTGCTAAGTATGATTATACATGCCTGTCCAAGACAAGTGTCACAAATACTGCAATCCATCTGTGCGTTTTGGGTCTGGCAGGTGCAAAACAGCAGTTGCAAAACTCTCCAAGAAAATGCACAGCCCAGCGCACAACAGCTGAGCCCATAGGGCTCTGTGTTGAATGAGCATCTGTTGTTCATGAGGATGATGTTTCAGCCATCACTACCTCAACACAAACAACTAACTATATAACATTGTGCAATACAGAATGAGTTTGTATTGTTCATTATAGGGTCAGCAGCCATGCGTACCATCAGCGCCCACTGTGAAGCTAGCAGCTCTGATTGCTGCCCTGGCCAGCTCCAGCGTGTTCTGCTTGTTTGCTGCTGCTGCTGACTGCCAACCCGTTTTGGCATGTGCCCAGAGGAGTAAAGCCACTTGGGGACAGGAGCATAGTAAGCCACAGCGCTGACACAGCTCAATCGCTCTGCATGCCGGTTGGAAACTCAGCTGGGTTGCAGCCTGAGATGGACAGACAGAAACAGTGAAGCGATAGCCTCAGGGGCTCTGTGCGACGAAGAGGGTGAGTCCGGCGTCCGTGTTACTCTATGCATCAAAGAGACAAGGCTAATCCAGCATTTGGGTTGCTTTTTTGATGCATAACATTAGCCAGAAATTAGCTTAGCCAGAAAAAAAAGTACTATGCCATTGGAGCGCGGTGTCTCAGAATCTGAGGGTTGACCTAGGGCATTCCATTGTTGGCAAACAAGTGGAGTTGAGATGAGTTCAGTCCAGTCAAAAGTGACCAGTATTTGCTCTGGAGACTTGCCAAGGTGCTGAGGCTGTTTTGAGCCCGACACAGTCTCTCAGCATCTCTACAAAATGCATGTGGTAAGCAATGAATCTGTTGCTTGCTTCTTCCCTCTCTTTCGCATGCTTACAGAGGCATTTTAACATTCAACCTCTAGGTCTGACACTCAATATGCCAGGCAAACCTCTCAGGATCAGGGTATGAAGGCTTTTGGTTACCACTTAGAATAACATATCATGCTTACCTGCATACCCCTTCTTTTTGCATGCTGGGAGCCGTCAGTATCATTGTGACTAGCTGTGCTGCAAAGCTCACAGCATGCAAGCGGGCAACACACAGCAGCACTTGCTGCATTGCACTGTCTGACTGCAAAGCACACTCTATGCCAACCTGCAGGTCAGGAAGGTTGCGTCGGGTGGGGTGCAATTGTCAGCGCAAACACTGTGGCAGCGAGATTTGTGTCTTGACATCATGCTCTTTGTTCTGCATGGAGAGCTGAAAGCTCACTGACAACAACAAGCCCTGTATCCCTGCAACATGCTGGAAGAATGTGCAGGAATGCAGCGGCATTCTCCTTGCAAGGGGGATATTACCATGGGGGGAGGGGTCAGCGGAGGGAAGGAGCCTGGGGGGCGGGGAGGGGGCGGAGGGAGGGGTCATCTATTGCCAAACATGTCAGCTGTCAAGACGGGACCAGCGCAACAAAGCATGAACTGGGGGATGTGCATCATTGCAAGCAGAAAATCTGTTCCAGAGACGCGGACTGTAGCTGTATCAACTGGATCTTGAGCAGGTAACTCCCCTGACAAGCCAAAGCCTGCCATTGATTGAACAGGTCAACGCAACGAAGCCAGAAGCATCATGATGGTACTATGCACCTGATACAGTCACGCCTACTCACACTAGGTGATGCCCAATAAACATTCACTAATGGTGCCCAGTCAGTCAATCAATCATTGTAGCTTACAGTCTGGGGTGGAGCAAATGCTACTCAGCAGTGGGTACTCATAGAGTAGTGCTCATAGAGTTGTGCTAATCAAGTGCTGCTCATCAAGTGGTGCTCAGTAGGGTGTTGCTCAAACAGTGCTGCAAATGCTCACCTGCTGGATCAGAGTCTGCAAGGCCGCACATTTGTTTTCCGCTGCAAGCTGCATCATCAGATTGCAGGCCTCATTTTGCTGTGCTTGGTCAATATCACCTAAGCCAACAATGACAGTGAAGCTGGGAGTTTGCCCACAGTATGGAACCTCAGCAGACATCCACTCAGAGATCTGGGTGTCTCCCAGGTCTGATCGGAGAGTTAAATGTAGAGGTTGAGCCCATGCACACTCTTCATTGCCAAGTGTATGTGCTACGTATCTTAAGTTAGTTCGGTTGCTTTTGGTGTCATTCAAGCGCATAAACAGTGCATCTTTGGACAGTGCAGAAGCTGGTGTGATCACTCTAAACAGGCGTGATTGGCAAAGCAGTGGTGTTGCTGGTATTTAGCTGTGTGCCATGAATGTCAAAGGAGTCTCATGTTGTAAACTGTTTCTGCAGGGCTGCTGATAGCGCAAATCATGCTGTGCAGCTGACTAAGAATACACAGTCCAGAGACAGCAATACAGTGTCTGATTCAGCATTTGTGAGCATGGTGACCAGCACAATGGTTGCGTCTGCAGTGGGAAGCACGGGTACTTTGCGCTTTGTGTTTGATGCTGTGATCTAGCTTTTCTGAGAAGACGGCAGTGCCTTGCCTGACAGTTGAGTGATCATTGCAGCATCCATGTCTTCAGTTGCAGCGTTCTCGGGGACCACAAGGGCGTTTGTGGCTTCGACTGGGCCGGCTGCAGTTGCCAGCACAGGCCCTACGCTATATGACGTGGAGTCAGGTGCCAGAAAGGGAAATCAAAGCTGACTCGAGCCCTGAGCATTACGGGCAATAATTGCAACAACACCACTTTGATGAACACATCAATCATGCAGTCATTGAACAACGCAGAACCGGCAGACCACAAGCACAGCTACATATTTGAAACAGACCAGCAGCTGCATACTTTTACCTTTTCCTCCCCCATCCTTCCTGAACACCACAACTTCTAGTGGTGTCAGTTACTAAAGGCCCCCCTCCAACACCGGTCCCACAAGCGCCTGGACCCCCAAGTGGCCCCACCTTGATGCTTGAGCCAGAGAAACGAGTTGGCCAAGTCATTGCTGGCCTGCAGGCGCTGCTCTGCAAGGCTTGCAGGCTTCTGACGTGTCTGCCTTGCAAATATCTGGAGCCGCAGAGGGTCAAACTCTAGGCTCTGGTACTTTTGGAAGACTTCTTTGCGGCGTAGTCCATTGCAGAACACAAAGCTGACAATCTTGCCATTGGCATTGTATCTACCTGCAAAAGGAAATGCAGCCATATGTGCGTGTGGCTTTGTCCGCAACAAGGAAACTACAGCTAAGCTGTACAACTTGACTGCACAACTGGCATGACACCTGTAGCGGTAAGCTGTAGTCCTATGCTGTGCAACAATCTATGCAGCAGGCCTAAACCTGATTTTGATAATGCTGTGGCTGCATGCAGCCAACAAGAAAGCTTTCAAAGTATAGCCACACCAATAAGCCTGCACGATTGGATACAGCAGGCCGTGCAATGAGCAAGTATGTGACATAAGTGGTTGCAGCTACCCAAATGCATCACAACAGCTAAGTAGCTACACATACAAGGTAAGGCTAAATGGCAAGCTCATGCAATCACTGCAAGTAGGTTTGTGAGTGGGTAGCTGCTGATAGCATGTACAGTATATGCCTGAAGCCAAGTGTAGGCAAAGTGTGTTGCTGCTGGATGCATGCCTCGCTACAGGGCAGCGAAGTCGTGCACAGAGAAACCTGTTGTCAGCATGGACTACTCTGCAAATTTACCTGGCTCAGGGTAAAGTTCAGGAATGTAGATGGCAACAGTCTGTGCTGGGTCCTGAGGGTTGGGCTGAACTGTGAACACTAACAGCTTCTTGTGGTGCTGTGTGAGAGCGCGCTGCAGCTGGCTGGCCGCATAAGCCGAGTCAGCTTTACCTAATTGACAGCAAGTACAGTCTGTTGACAGACAACTGGGGTTCCAGCAGACCTGAGCGCAGAACTGCAGTTTCCAAATGGCAAGTGCAGACTGCTACATACAGTTCTTGTGTATGACAACATGTGGCGTCGAGTTGCTGTGACTGGCACAAGCGGCTAATCAAGGAGGATGCCTGTTGCTGCAGTGCTACAGCAATGCCGCTACAGATCACTGCATAGGTTTGACCCAGCAAGGGTCGCACCAGCTTGCATGTACATGCCAAAGACTTTGCAGATGACCTGAACCGCTTCAAAACCAACTGAGGCAGCAAGATTGGAAGAAACCCAAAAACAGCAGCAGACGCCCACTGACAAACACACAGCAAGCTAGATAGCAAGCATGCCAGCAGATAGTCGTTGGTCTGGACACCAAAAGCAAGCTGCAGGAATTACCAGCACCAAGCAGCTTCCAATGCAGAGGACCCTCGGTCTCCAACTGGAAGCTGAGCTGGTCTTCCTTGGTCAGCAGCAGAGACTGGTTCAGTGCATTGAAGACAATGTTAGGTGGCACACCTGCCTGAAGTGCATACACTCTTTGCAAGCAGCAGAAATACCCTCTGCAAGCAGCAGGAATACTCTGTGCAAGCAACAAGAGTGCCTTGTGCAAGTAGCAGAACCCTGTGCAAACGAATATCGACCAGCATTTGAGGCAAAATGTATAGCAGCTGACCGTACGAAACAGCTACGCTATGCTGTTGGGCATTCTTTTTACACAACCTTTCGGTCAAAGTTCAAGGTTTGGTATGGCTTAGCTGAGCTCTGATAATTCCCCCTAATCAAACCCTTGCAGCTGCAGAACTGGTGGAGAAGCTACTGGTTGTTGGCATACACAGCGAGGGCATCAGAGCTTTGAGGAACGTCTAGTTTGCAACATGCTGTATGATAAGTAGTGTCACAATATACACGCAAGGTATGCCTAGTAGTAAAACCCCCTTAGCAGCAAGCCCATGACGCAAGCCCACGTCTGTGTGCTGCAGACAGTAGAATCAGCTATGTAAGTGACACAGAAGCTGCTGTTTGCTCTGTCAAGTAGGTGGTACAGTAGTTGTAGAGCATGCAATCAGCAATGCCTGTCATTGACGAAGAGATCAACATAGCCACTGCCCGCCCACTATTTTGCTGGATTTTACATAATGTACAGTTATTCGCGGCAGTAACAGTTGTTCAAGTGGAATGCAAATGGTGGGAATGCGTAAAACTATATGTCTAAGACTGGAAAAGAGAGGTACTGACATCAAGCAGCAAGAGCAACCAGAAAGAGTGTTGTTGCTGCACCTCTGTAGGTATGGCTGAACTGCTCAGCACGCAGTTGCAGCTTGTTCCAGATTCTGTCCTTTCCTTCCTCTTCTGCTTGAGCGGCTAGTTCGTCTGGCATGACTAAGGCGTCAGGGATCTTCTGTTGCTGACCTGTAGGCCAGCTGGCACATCAGTGTTTTGCCTTCACAGAATCCTGCACCTCTGATGGGGTCATGACCAGTGTTGCTGGCACTAACAAACTACAGCCTGACTTGTACTATTGTCACTGTTATTGAATAACAGCGGTGGGCGCTTAGCCTCCAGGGACTGTGACAACAACTACAAAACAGTACACAAATGAATGATCATTGGGATCAGGTTCCAGCTGGTTGCTAGGCGCAGGAGCATGCTGCATGCTCAGAGAAGCTGAGAGCACTTCTGAGCATGGTGATGAACACTCATACAGCCGACATGAGCCCATTTTGCTACTGTAACAGAGTTGTGATTGTGAAGCATTGACAAAGCTCTGAGTGCACACCCATTTGCTGGATTGACTTGCACTGAAGTGCACGTAACGTAACGTAATGTAACGTAACGTAACGTAACGTGACGTAACGTGTGTGTGTGTGTGTGTGTGTGTGTGTGTGTGTGTTATGTGGCATGTACACCAGGTTCATATGTACTGTACTGCTTACCTGTCTTGACAGAGTCAACACCAAGTGAGAACAGGTCTGCCAGCTGTGCACACTCTCTGCAGGCAACACCTTTCAGATTTGCCCATTGATTGTAGCACTTGTCCAGCTTCCCCAGGACGCCTGGCTGATGGTTAGCAAAGTACTTGATCCTGTCTGCTGTACCCACTTTGCCATGTGGCTTCTCAGCGGCTGCGCTGTATGTCATAGGGCTGTGCAGGCGGGACTGATGGGGGATGAGATCAGGATCCCAGCACACAAAAAATATGTCACCATCCAGGTCACCTACAGTAGGCAAGATTTATGGCACAGTCAATGCATTGCATTGCAGTACACTGTGATGTTTTCTGTGTAGAATGATGTACTGGATGCGAGATGTTGGCTTGCCTACTGTACAATGCAAACAATCGTAGTGCTGCTGTACAGCCTGGCAAGGGAAGAGGCCGGTGAATGCACCACAAGTGTGCACATCATTGACTTTTGTGCCGTGGTCAGATGAGCGTGTGGCCTTTGCAACGGGGGTGATTGTAACAATGATAGTGATGCCCTAGGTAGCAGCATACCTGTCTGCTTGGGTTGTGTATGGCAGGGTGCCAGACACGCTGTTGATAAGACAGCATACACGCTTTGTCAACAACATGTCATTCTGATAAGCAGAACACACAGTTGCTTGTCACAACTTGGTCAACAGGTGTACAAAAGATGCTGATGCCAATGCAAAAGAAAATTTGGCAACTCTTTTTTATGCATAGCCAGAAGTGATTGTTGTTCTCTTAACTTTCAAACACTGCAGTCAACACTGGTGTGATGAGCTCATGCCATACAAACGGTGCCTACCTCCAGCCATTTCATCGGCATGTGGGAAGGCGCCTTGGACAGGAAACACTATGCAGGCCTTCAGGTGACGAAGCATCTCACACTGTACAGCCTTCAGTACTGGCAAGTCACCACAATGGTAGCATGGGTTTCGGCCCTGACGGCACGGGCAAAAACTGTCTGAACAGCTGGTTGCTGGCAGCACGCTTTTAGCAAATGATGAAGGAGTTTGTCCAGCTATTGTTCCATGACACTGACCGGCAAGGCAGTTATCATGGGCTTGAACATTTTATTGCTGTTCAGGACTGTGACTTCTATATGATATCACTGTCTACAACATGCAAACAAGTCTTCTGTAAACTGTGATGCTTTGCGCTGCAAGTAACATCAGATCTGTGGGTAGCAAGAGAATGCATGTGCAGGGTGACTTACCACAAGCACAAACGTGTCTGTTAACATGCAAGGTGTGCCGTGTATGGTTGGCTGAAAGAAGCACTGTCCATACTCCAAGCTGCAAGAGGTGTCTGCCACACCAAAGACCACTCTGGATTGATCCACTTGGATGCGCAGCTTGCTCTGATGCACTGGCTGTTCCTCCTGATCTGTAAGCAACTGGTAATTTGACATGTGCATACTGTAAGGCATCGGAGTACTGACTGCTGCTGTCATTGCCAATGAACTCAGAGCACTGGCAGGTAGCTCATGTGCAGCAAGACTGTGGCAACGCCAATGACATTGACAATGATAATAGCAGTACCAAGCATGGATGCTCAGAATAGATTGCTTTGGAGGGTCAAGACTTGTCTTGCACATACCTAGCTCATCATGAGCTGTGAAGCGTTTTTTGTTGATATTATTATTATCGATAGCAAGCAGCAACTCACCAACACCGATGCGTTGTGCAGAAGGCTTCGTTTGTTTGATGCCGGCTTGTATTAGCTTGCTCTGCAGTGTCTTCAGCTGCTTGGACACTTCTGGGTGACTCACACCGAGATCAGACACAGCTAACAAGCTTGCCACTTCCACCTGCAAGCCAACAAGTCATCCAGCTTATCGCCTAACAGAAAAGGTTGGTCTCACACGCTTGCCATCGCTGATTTGCTGTTTCGCTGTCTGACTGCATATAGTGCAGCATTCACCCAGGCTGAAGCTGATCAGCAGCTGCTGCTTGCAAGGTGCTTGCAGATGAAGAGTTCATTGCAGAATCTCACCTTTTCATGTGCCATGAGGAACTTCAACGCAGTCCTGGGATCTGAGCGCATGTTGACCAGCTGTGCAAAGTACTGCCCTTGCTTTGCTTCGAAGACGCCATCTGGAATGCCCATGGCAGACAACAACATGATGAACTGCACACAAGCATAACCATGGGCTCATGGGGTGTACAATGCAAATTGAACGTTGAGGCGGGGCAAGGTGAGGGGGAGGGACTAAGAGGGGGCGCACCCGACCCACTGGACATGCCCAGAGCTGTGCAGTCGCAGTCACATGTGAATCAATAAGTGTTTACCATGCAAGCAGATGTCATAGGCTAGGAATGCATATATGTCACTGTGAGCCGTGGCTGTCATGTATTGCAAGTGAGATATGGTTCAGGCCATTCAGGTGGCTGGGACATGTAGCTTGTTTTCCAGCTGATAGGCTGCCAGTAAATCTCTAGAGATCTCCTTGGGACAATTTCCAGGTCCAGGTATCAAAGCACATCCTAGAAACTCATGGCAAACAGTGATGTAGGAGATTATCTGCTCTCAAAATCAAGCTGACATGCTACAAGCTTGCCCAAGGTAGTGCTGGAGACTGTTGATTGCCAACGTACGCACCTAGCTGGGACCTGATCCCAACTGGCATGCGTCTGTGAGCATAGTACTAATAACGACCCCGTTGTGCAAACTCACCCAAGTCGTGTGACCATCATATGCACAACAGGCGCTGCAACAATCACCTGTTTGTTGAGGTTACCCAGGTTGTAGGGTAGTGAGGCTTTCACAAAGCCAAAGACTGCCGGCTTGCGGGGTGAGGGTTCTTTGAACTTCTCTTGTGATGGCCTAAGCGCCAGGTCAACCTGGCCATGCAAGCTTGGATCTATTTGCACCACACCTTTGAACCCTCTGCAATACAGATTGTAGCAGTACACATAGCAGAAATTCAGAAGTCAGAAGCTGCACAAGTTCAAGCCACAACTGCAGCGTATGGGCACATGCATACATCACTTGTTCAGATTGTGTGATAGTAGCTTGAAACAAGGATGACATGCAAACACAGAGCCTCAAGGCGCACATGATCAAAGCAAAGACTGCACAAGCTGTCACCTGTATCTCAACTGCACGACGCTGGGTATGTATTGCTGACCAGCAAACATCAACTTGGTCTTCACAGCAATTGATTGAGCTAAGCGTAGGGACATAAGTCCGCAACCGTCTGTAAAGTTGAATACGTTGGCATGGATGTCTGGAATCATGGCTTGAGTAAGCTCTGACATGCCTGCATGACAATGACATTGGTCATGATGATGATCGGCGTGTTTTCAATTGCCCAAGCTGTGAGCTTGCATGATGGACCCTGATCCAGCTTGCATTACTGGTGTTGCAAATAGTCTGCTCAACCTACGAGAAGTTGACAAAATTGTTGAGCAACTTTGGCAAAGTGCCAAACGTAAGCATACCTTGCATAGGCTGCATGCCAGAGAACAACAGCCCAATTCTTTTAGCACATTTTGCAGGGTTGCGTATGCTGTCAAAGTTGCCCCACTCTGCCAGGAGGCTCTCTGCCTGTTGCCAATCATTGCATGCGTATAGGACACAAGTCTTTTCTGCCAGCTGTGAGTTGCTGTGCCCCAGGAAATCATATGCACAGTCATTGATGGTGATCCCGTTGGTGAGCACCTGCAAAGCAGCTAGAAAACTTAGGTGAGCAGAGGACTGCAACAGAGTCAGCAATAAGGGCAACAACCTTGCTTCATGTATTATGCAGGGGCTTGACATGCAGTTGTGCAGCACTTCAGCAGGCACTTTGCACAGGTGAGAAGCTGCCACTTGCAACCAATGCAACCAGGTGAGCAGCTGCTACTTGCAATCGACGTAATCACTCGCTCAAGAGAAGCACTCGTATTGGCTGTAGTACTTCCCCCCCAACCCGCCCTCCCCCACCCCCCCCACCCTCCCTGTCTGTGCCAGACCAGAGGATGTATACCATGCCATACCTGTTCAATATACTCGCAAGCAGCTTTGCGGGATTCCAGCCGCGTTTGAAAGTTTACTGTGACAAATTTGGAGTGGCCTTGGGCGTCAAACAATCTGTTTGATCTGCTTGTGTCTACCTATGGGCATCACAAGCATGATAAACAATTTGACACTGTCCTTGAAGCTCAGCGCACAGTGTACCTTGAGATGGCTGAGAACTATGTGGCGGGCTTGACGACCTGGCAACCTCCAGATGCCGTCTGGTCCGAGCACAATCATTGTTGTAGCGGAGGTTGCATCCGTCAGTACTAGCAAGCTGAGGCTGAAACGGCCGGGCCGCTACTGCAGGTGGGACAGGCATCCGAAGACGGTGTCACTTATCGCAGTCAGATCAACTCAAACGTATGTAGTGTACTGCTGCGTGGAGCGCAGGTTGTTGTGCAGATCTTCTTGAAGGGTGATCAAGCTATCGCTGCCAAAGCAAGAGTGAAGCGATGCTTGCATATAAAGACGGTACATGATCGCGCCGGGGCCACCAAATTTGATCAATGTTTGAGATGAAGGTTTTGATGACATGCTGGTTCCAGACATTTACACTGTTGAGAAAGCAAGGTACCAATCCCACACATGCGCAGGCTTGCAGGCTTTGAATTCCCCTGGCGCAGGCTTCCCCTGGCGCAGGCTTGCAGGCTTCTGTGTCTATTGTTCATGATAAGAAACACGTGCAAGTCTCTCAGGCAGCAAGACTGTACAATCTGGAGCACGGGATCAACCCTCCACAAGAGAGCAAACCGGATGCAGACATGTGCTTGACAGCTCTCTCATGTTGCACTGATGCCCACTCGCTCAACTTGTATCCACACCTACAGCACTGTTCCCAAACCCATGTTTGTGGTATCAGAACAGTAAGGCAAGAGCTTTTCTGATCAGCAAGACAGTGCCGCTCAATGTGTGATTTGAGATGGTGATGATCATGATTAGCATTAGGGGCACCCCATTGTGCGTACTGATGTGCCTGAATCCTTCTGCCCCCCCCCACCCATGATGCATGTGCCCTGATTGTGCCGCCTGGCGAACCATCATTAAAATATGCAGAGACCCTGGTGCAACACACTTCCCCTCAACTTTGAACACTAATGCCTGTGCAGGCAGCAATGCAAACCCCAGTCTAGCAGACACCCCCACACACTGGGAGGTGGCCAACCAGCCGACATCAGTATCCTTGTTTCAGGTCCAATACAGACCCAAGCCCTGCAGCATGACCACAAGAAGCACAAGACAAGTACCAACAGGTACAAACTTTTGTTTGGCTTCATTTTGAAGCTGCAACCCCAACCCTGGAGGAACCCATATGCATCCCTCCAATCCTGATCAACACGCGCCTTTGCCTGTGCATTGCCACACACTAGTGAAGAAGAAGAAGAGGAGTTCTACCTGAAAATATGTGCAGCAAGGAATGCATGATCAGATGCGCGCATGAATCATCAGCTGTCCACTTGTATACCGTCACATTTGCATTGTGTCAGGGTTAACATTTTGTGCAAAGCTATGCTCACGTAGTGTATGCACTGCAATCTGACTGTCAGGGCACTGCGTTGTGACAACTGCAGGGGTTTGCTTGCCCATGTGCTATTGTTACCGCGCATGTAATATGTACATGCCATGAATCATAGTAGCAATAGTCTTAGCATACTTTTGTGATATTGACTCCATGCAGCACTGCCTTCCATGCAGCGGCACTGCCCTTGCATGCAGCAGCATTCCCTTGCATGCAGCACTCCCCTTGCATGCAGCACTCCCTTGCCATGAGCAGTAGATGACTGTGCATAGCATAGCGCTCAGAACCTTTGCTGTGGCAATGATTCCTCTTGTGATGTTGCACGCCCAGTAAGTGATGTATATAATGCGTCCTTGCAATGTTTGCAGCAGCAGCACCGATGCCAGTTGCCGGCAAAGCTAAGATCAACTGCATCTGTGTGATTGGAGCTCATGGAGTGGGCAAGTCCACTCTGGTCAAGGCCCTAAAGGATGTTGCGCCTTTGAGGAATTTTCAGGTTACTGATGAAGTAGCCAGGCAGGCAAGTGCCAGCAGGGTGAAACCTCTGTTTGGCATGCTGCAACAAAGCACAAGCACTGTATTATGGTGTCTGGGAATGAGGAGAGGTTGTCTGCCTCGTGCATGTGTCTATGGCATACGCCCTGTCAGCGCACACCCCTTGGGTGCAATAGTGTTTAATGTTAATGCATGCGGGCTCATAGAACTAGGATTTAGGCATGCCTCGAAGGTGCCTGGCCAACAATCAGCTGGAATGCCTTGTAACTATAATTATAATTACTATGGCTTTTGAGATGCTGCTTATCTGCCTGTTCCTGCCCATTAATCAACCCCACCCCCCCCCCCACCCACCCCCATCACCTCACCCCAAATGCACATTCTGTGCCCCCTCTTTTGCGCCCCTCCCATCAAGGCATGACCCACTTCACCTGCTAGAGTATGCCCCTCCTGCATCTCACTGACATAATTGATGTAAACATCCTTTTGATGTCTGTTTTCTGTGCCTACTCAGCCCCTTGTCCCAGCCCCCTCCCCTTATGGTGCCCAACAGTCTTGACTAGTGTCCAAAGATCAGTGTTGGTCAGTCACATAACACTGCTGACATTGAAAAGGCAGTAATCACTGCGCCAGGGACCTGTACCTGGTATCAGGTTTTGCTTTCTCAGAAACCACAGTGTCTGTTGTTTTACCCAGGTGTTATTTTGCATTCAGACCTTGACCTAGGTGCAGACTGAGCTTTGATGTTGCCTGCCACCATGACTTGGTACAGGCTGAGCTTTACACATGGGCGCTGGCAGGCTAACCCCCCCTCTTTCTTCCCCCTTTTCCCCCTCTACCTCATCCCATGATGGCCTCAAGCTACCATAGGGAAGCTCAATTACATGTCAAGCTTCTTCATACAAAACTGCATGGTGGGCGTCATCTTGCCTTCTGCTGCACATTGGAGTGCCCACCCACAACATCCACACTGAAATCTGACGCTATGCTGTAGAACCCGACAAGTGCGGAAACCTGGCCCTGAGCATGACTACGAAGAATGCTTTGTTCTGTAGGTATTGCAAGCTGCAGGCATGACACGTGAGGAACTCCAGCGAGATCAAGCTGCTTTCTTGCACTTCCAGAAGCTGGTCCTTGCATCTCAAGTTGCAATTGAAACAAGAGTTGGCCAGAGATTTGTTCTATCTGACCGGAGCATCTTCGATCCCCTGGCATACACAAGTTGGAAGTTTGGAGTTGACTCTCAGCAGGTGCTTGTACTGACAGCTTTGTCATCGGCTGCACTGTGTGGCGCATTGTTTCAGAGCACTGACCAGCATTGGAGTGGCACAAAGTTTTTAGAGTGTGCTGTTGTACTGCCCTGATCAACATTGTGCCACCAAGAAGTGCTCAACTCTATACACGAGCCTTGAGCAAAAGCCAGGGGCTCGTCTGTAGATGTGCAGACCTCCTAAGCAGCATCGTGTTTGTGTGTGTTCCTGCTGTCAGCCTGACAGAGAGTATTTTGTGCACCGTGTCATGCACTCAATGACTGATCTATACATGCTTCAGCACGCTGTAGAGCGCTCATAAGAGGCATTCATTGCGACATTGGCTGCAGGTACAGGATCTGCTGGGCTTGCCTGGAGTATCTCATTGTATTCAGCAGTGCAAATCTGCCAGCTGGACTGTACTGCTAGTGGAGCCATGGTCTCAGCCAGGCCATGCTGCACAAGATGATGGCGTTCGAATGTTGACAGTTGTACACGAGCTGCATGATGCCTACAAGCAGCTACTGAGCAGGATGAATGTTGCTCATGTCACTGTGGCTGGACCTGTTGAGGCACGAGTCTGCCAAGTTCTGGCAGACCTAGGAGAGCTATAGGCTTGGGGGATCTAGGATTTGCGGTTTAGGACTCAGGCCTTGGGATTTTGCAGTCGTGCAGGGCACATTTGTTGATAGTGAAGTGTCATGCACAGAGGAGGTTGCTGAGCAGGTGCATCAGGCGTTGACATACTTTGTGCGCTGACAGCAGACAGTGCTTGCGAAAAACAATGGGCAATGCGCAACTTGATGGGGAGGATAGGCTTTTTCTTGCTGGTGTACTGTACTGTGTAGCACAGGATGTGCAAGACAAGCACCATTGTCTCTTTGTTTGCCTTGTGCAGTGCTCCACATAGTCATGCAAAGCTCTGTTGGCATTGATGACTCTATGCATGCATGCATACAAATGACCCTGCAGCTGCACTCTTACATATCAAGAGCCCAAGCATTGAACTATGTAGGCTTACCTTCTTACTTTTGCACTTGTTGTTCTCTTGCACCACAACTCCAGTCATATTCAGGACAGTGTGTGTGGCTTTGCAAATCCGCCTGCACATATCTCCCCATCTTATTTCCTGTCTGCCAGTCGTGCTTCTTCTGTGCCATCAGGCTCGTCAGTTGTCCTCTGCCTCTACTGCAAGTTTCTTGAAGCAGCCTCAATACGCCCTCAAACCTTGGCTGCGCACGAGACCCGGCTGAGCTGAGAAATATTGTTGAGATGCTCAGCAGCCTCCCAATCTGGGCATAGCTGCTTGCAAGCTGTATATATTAGGTATCCAACACTTCAATCAGACCTTATTAGGAGCGTACACAGACAATTCAATTGAGACAGGTGGCAAAACTTGCGATTGAGACACTCTTTGCCTTGCACAGCAGCAGACAGTGCTGTGGTGCTTGGCACAAACATCAATATTACAAATCAAATGCACCACGCCCTAAATATTTCAGGCTCCAGGTGCAGATAACGTGAGTTGCAGATGTGTGAGGGTGGACACCACCTGTGAATTTCTAAAACCAGAGAAAACTTTTGACTATGTAGCATATAATGTACAACTGTTTTCTAAATACGTCTAGGCAAGATTTCACATGCATGCTATGCGCTGTATCAAACTTCACAGAAACCTTTCTTGACAGTCTGTTGGCCCCTTAGGACTATTGATATCGCTACACACCATTGTTGGTACGCTGTGACTGAGCACTATCATTGTCTTCTGCTTCAGTGTGGTCATTGGGACCAAGATTTAATTCAGAATACAACTTGTATTGCCGCCCTCTTAGCGACGAAACCGTCACATAAGCAACCCCTGATCCAAACAAAAGAAGCGCCAGAATGACAACTGTAATTTCAGGTACTGATACAGACCTAGAATCAACCCCTTTGTCTTCTGCTTTGTCCACATCTGGAGAGTCTCCTACAACAAAGGATTGACATAAAAAAATTAATGACATGCCGCCTTGAGTGTGCAATGACTCGTGCATCAGGGTGCCTGGTGTGAAGTCGTGGACGCAAAACCTTGACAACAGTCTATTATGCCAGGCTGACCAAATGTAACATTCAGCATTTGATGACTGTCGTGAGAGGCTTAATAGGCCTACCTGACTCAGACATACCACCAAACCCATCAGCGTAAAAGCCAAAAGCAGTGCCCTGAAAATGCTTGTAATCTGGACCAAATGCTGACCCTGCAAACATGAAACAAATGTGATTGCACAGCAAGGCGCTGCTTTCTAGCATGCAGATGAGCTGCTTGGTGACTGCACCAGCATATGAAATGCTGTTTTTGGTGCATGTTGATGATGATCAGCTAGAATTGAGTCAGCCGAAACAGCAGACGTTTTGAAGTTGAAGCTGAAGTGCTCAGGTATGCGTGTGACAAACCTGTGGGTACAGCACAGTTGAGCATCCATGCAAGCTTCAGCAGGTTGAATTCACCAGGTTGGATTGTAGTTTCGAGCGCTTCTCAGACTTTGTGTGCTCAGGGGCCCTGTGGATGACAAGCACCTGCGCAACTGCTATCAGTCATGCTTATTACCTGTGCTGGCTGTGATTGGTCCCGGGCAGGACTTGTTGAAGTTGACCAGATCAAGGAAGAAGAGTGCCATGACACCAAAGTGATCCACAGAGGCGTCATAGTCCGACTCTATGGTGACATTGGTTCCAGGCTGGATATGCAAGGGTGTTTGCATGGTTGCCTCTGACATCTTCACCAAGTAATTTTTTTCGTTGCCGGGCACATCTCTGTCATCCGTGCCATAGCTTGGGCAAGACCGGCAAAGCTCTATGCCACTGTCTTGGTCGATCAGACGCATGCACCTGCCTCCAATATGTTGGTGGCCGAGACAACGCAGGAGGCCAAAGCTGCTCGACTGCGGGCACATGGCATCGATTGGGCCGGAGAGCGAGAGAGTCGAGATGTTTTGGCCAGGCTGCTGGACAACGTCGTACTCGATGGATCCATTCGCTGCATCCATCATGTATGAAACCACAGGGACTACAGGAAGACTGGGCTCCAGTAACCTGTAAGCAACAGAGTGGTGTTTGTTGAGCAAGCCAATGCTGGTGCACCAGGTAACAGACGTAGAAGTTCCAGCAGCGACGATTTCAGAGTTAAGCCTCAGCTGGAGCCGTGTCCTGGTTGGCAAGTTTTCATCAGTGACATGACAGTACATGTCCTTACATGCACATGCATAGCACACTCTTTTGCCCTGTCCCATTGCTGCATGCACAAAAGCTGCAGTTATGTGTGTTGCCATTGGTGCTGTCATGCCAATCAGCGGACACAGCGGCCTGATGACAGCGACAACATTACCGCCCAATGGTACATTTTGACACAAAGCCTGCTAAGGATCAAGCACCATCAATTGTCAGTAGAAACAGCAATACAGATACTGATATGGACATTCATGAACAATACACCATCAAGACTTGTGTGAGTTCTAAACATACCATTTTGCTTTGATGATTAAGTCGACTTTGTGCTGTTTCCAGTTTGCAGGTTTTGCAAATTTCACACTGCACGTTGACATGCACTGGGTGATTATTGCAGAACACCAAAAAGACTGTTTTCTCACTGATGATGGGCTAGGTCAGTCTAGGACAATATCATCTTCAGTCTCAAACTATCAAGCTGTGTAACCAGCATGCTGTGAATTGTGAGTAATCACAGTATTCTGCTAGATCCCGTGGCAGCAAGCATACCTGTAAATTACTGTAAACTGCAAGTGATACGTGTTGACCTTTGTGCTGGGCTCTGTTGACTGACACAGCTCCTCTGAGCAGCAGCTGCCACCACCATGTTCCCCCTTCAACTTGTGCCTCTCATCAGAACACCAACACTCGATGCATTTTGGCACTTTTTCTGGCACCACGCCAAGTGTATTGATGACATGTATGTTCACCATTCTGCACATAAACAAGCTGACTTCAGCAAGTGCCACTTTCTCTGATGACGCTGGCCTCACTAGCATCCGTAGCAGCGAACAGGTATTTGAAGAGGTTGAACAGCAAGTCAAACCCAGCTTCAAGAACAGAGTTTGTGCAATTCTTTTTGGGAGATGTGCAGAAGGGCAACCTAAACACAGTCAGGTGGCTGCACCTTTGCTGACAATAGAGCATGTCCCACTGTCAGGCTCTTGCTTGTCTTAAGGCAAGCCAACTGCTTTGTGTTGTGGCTTGCCACGTCATGCTTGCAACAATGTACATTACTTCTCATTGCATTTGCCAGAAAGCCAAGCCATCGATGCTGCCACAAGTGAAAAGTGCATAGTGACCGGCCAGCCCTTTTACCATTTTGAGCATCAAAATATGCGTTGACCAAAACCGTGACAACAGCTCTAATAAAACATAGAACTCTTGAGCTGGCTTTGGGACTGCTCAGCACTGCCTGTCTGGGGGTCCACCACCATGACAGTTACCATGAGCGTTACTGGTGTAAGTGCCATTACTTCTACCTTTACAGTCACCGTCGCCACCACCATTAAAGTCACCGTTACCACCAGGATAGAGAGTGACTGTTCAGCAGCTACATAGTGAGCTCAGGGGCAGTCTGGGGTATACGCAAAAGTGTGGCTGCGTTCCATGTGACATTTGTGATGTGCACAAAAAGTAATAAACGCCCCTGCCCTGCCCCCCCCCCCCCCCCCCCCCCCCCCGCCCCCTCTTGCGCCAGGCTGGGTCTCATGTGGCATCTGGGGTGGACATGCGAGCTGAGAATGCCAACAGCAGGGCGCATACCTGGACATCTCAGGCGCAAAGTGTGAGCCATTTATGACTGTGTAGTAGGGGTGAGCCAGGGGGGCGGCATCATGATTCCCCCGGAACTCGGCCCCCTCTCCTGTGATCAAATCCGATGGCCCAAAGATGTGATGAAGATACAACTGCAGCAACCAATCAATGGCAAATCAGCCAGTGCAAATTCAAATTACAGCTAAGCAAGATACAAGTAAACCATCTGGGAGGCATACTGATGAGAGGATGTGCATGATGGAAGAATGCCTGATAAGCATGAAGCAAACCATAAGACAGGTAGCCTTTAGCACTTGTGATATTGCTGAAGCCACTCTTGCATGGCGCACCAGCATCCCAGCGTGCTTGTGATGCTACAGCTGTTGAGCAATGCTATGCCAGGAAGCCGTCCTTGCTTTCAAACATTGACAGACGAGTAAATTGTCATGTGCCAAGAGAGCGTGTGTTTCTATGTGCACATGTGATCCCAAAGGCCCTGTGGGACAATGTAAGGGGGCAGGGGTCAAGGGGCCAAGGATCAAGGGCGCAGGGGTCAAGGATCAATGGGGCAGGGGTCAAGGGGGCAGGGGTCAAGGATCAATGGGGCAGGGGTCAAGGGGGCCAGGATCAATGGGGCAGGGGTCAAGGGGGCAAGGATCAATGGGGCAGGGGTTCAAGGGGGCAGGGGTTAAGGGGCCAGGGGTCAAGGCGATAAGGGTTAAGGTCGCACCTCAGAGAGAGGAACCTCACGGTTGGTATCATCAACAATTGCTAGGGTTTGCTTGGACACACCCACAAGCTGGTCTTCAGGAAAAGGGTTTGGTAAGAAGTAGAGTGCGTCCTCCACCTAAACAGTACAGCTCCCATCATTGGAGTATAGCAACATTTCATGCCTGACAGCATGCATAAGAACATAGTGTCAATGAAGATGTTGATACTGTTGGTAACTGCAAATTATAGCTGAAAATAGTAATTAGTCAATGGGCGCAACATCAGACTGTCTGTTCAGCAAAGCACCAGAGGATGTAGCAAACCTAGCATGTGATCTGCCAGCCTTTCTAGCTCACGGTGAGCTAGGTGCAGGGCAAGTCTATAGAACAGTGTCTGTCCTGAGCATTTCCACACTTTGCAACAAAGACGAGGAGGGGGGGCGCATCAGAAGGGGGCCACACGGTGGGGGAGGGGGGGGTTGGGGGCGGGGGGATTGGGGTGAGAGGATGACCATGTAATGGGTGTCAGGGGTGCTTGATTTACCTGTCCAGGCTTGAGCTGCATGGGAGGGCTGAAGCAAACTGCCCTGAGCAGGGCACTGTCCATCTCATCCTGTACTGGGTCAAGGCAGTAGCCAGTCCCATTTCGGATGAAGTGCTCCAAGTCTTCGTCGTCTTCTTGCTCCTGACCCTTCTCTGCGTCAACAGCAAGAAAAAAGGTTGCAATGTGTCATCACCCTAGCAAATGTACCTGGCCTGAGATTTGGTGATATTTGTGCGATGATGAAGAGCGCTGAACAGCAGCAGAGTAATAAGCTGAGCGATGTGAAATGGATGGGCAGTAGGAATCAGGAAGGGTGCAACACTACGGTCAGCAGTGAGAAATAACATCTTGGTGCTTGCCTGACGTCTTGTTGTTGGGACTTACTGATACGGCAAGCAGCTGGCCAGCTGAGCAGTGATCAGCCAAACTTGAGGAGAAGAAGAAAGATCCTGCGTAATTTAGGTCGACATACGCTGGGTTGTCAGTCGAGGCTGCCAAAGTGACTCCTTCGACAGCACAACTGCGCTTCCTCAACGCCACAACATCCTGTAGGTTTCCTTCCCAGTCGAACAGCTGCAGTACACATACGCCTACGTTCAGCTTCACACAGTGTCCATTGGCTGGACCATGCAACAAACCGCAATGCAATCAACACAGGCTAGCAAACCAATGTAGGCTGACGTCCCCGCTCACCAGTCGGTCTCCCACAGAAGCTTCGATGTCAGCATACTGAGTTGTATGGGTCCAGCCAGCTTCTCCGCCAACCTTGATGTCCTTACCCTCGGCAGCTGAGAAAACTGTGAAGAATATGACTGACCATGCGCAGAACCAGAGTGGACCAGACAGGAATGATCGTGCACAGCCTCTGCTGCCTCGCCGGCGAGTTAGGTTAACTGCCAGAAAGCGCATGTTCGACAACGAGGAGCAAAATCGCATGCGTGCTTCCGCCGCGTTGATACAATGATGCGCGCAACAGCTGCATGGCCCGATGCGTTTATCTGGGCGCAAACTCGCAAGCCACAACGGAAGGTGGTTTACGAGAAAGTTTGCCAATATTTGCTAAATGGTCCAAATTAGGCACCAGCTGTGCAGTTTCATGAGTATCATAGGGTCAGCCAGTCTGCAACTAAAAGTATCAGCAGCTTTGCATGCGGAATATTATGCATGCAGCCCTACAGCATTACCGCTCAACAAAGGCGAGACATTTTGTTGCAACTGCTACTGTAGAGGTGTTACAGTAACAGCAGTCGTCAATCAAATTCTGAATCAGTCATGCAACAGACTGTATCTGGCACCGCTTGTCAAACTTGAATTTTTGACAGTGACGCAGAAAAGTACCATGCCTAACAAATTTGAGTTATGTTTCATGCTTGCTGCCCCTGTTGACATTTCGCTGGCTGTGACGCGCTTAAGTTACTGTTCGCCATATGCAATGTTATGGCAAATTTGCAAGCTGCTTTCGACTCAAGGACACTCACTGATTCCTGCAGCCACTTCAGCTTGCAGCCACGTGATATTTCTGCAAGCTGTGATTCTGCATCTGCATCTGCGTCAGCTGACTCTTGAAATCCTAACTCCATCAGCCTTTACCAGCAATTTATCCTCCACAACAAGCAACGTGCTTTTGCATGTATTTTGTTTCGCATGCTTCAAATTCCTGTTGACAGCTTCTGACCAGAAACTGTTAACGGTGCTCTCGAATTGCCATATGCACAACGTAATTTAGGATGACAGGGACTTCCTGAACTCAGCAATGTTGCCAGCGTTCAAATCAAGACCGCGTTGCTCGCTTGAGTAGCCTCCATGGGCGGCATGATCATGGTTTCATCAATTGCATGTGAAGACATTACTAGAACATCAGGAGGGCTGTCCAAGGGCTTTGCCATGCTCGCCCCATGCTTCCGACTAGACAGCATGCATGCAAGCCTCGCAAGCAGAAGCTTGGTCAAAATGGTCACACACCGCCAATCGATTGAACGTTGTGTCCACAGACTTGGAAATTGATTGAATAGCTCGCGCTGTTTCCATTTTACCTCACGAGACTACATAAAGCCGCGCATCACCCCAAGTGATCACACTTCAAGTTGCCACTGGCAGCGGCCAGCCAGCGTCTGAACGATGCAACTGTCTCACAGTAGTTCGCAACAGCATCCTGGTTTATGTCCTGGGCCCAGACGATGTATGCATCGACCTGGAATTCCGATGTGGTCTACACGCGCAGAGCATAGCACGCTTGCGCGACAACGGCTCCAGGCAAGAACTCAGTTTCAAGCTTGCAAAGCCTCGTGCAGGTCTGGCTCTCATATCGTAAACGCTTCGCTAGTCACAGGTCAAGAGGCAATACAGCTGTACAGTCAGCTCCAGACATAAGTGTCAAGTCAGGTGTGCTGCTGCTGCAGCTGAACAGGTGAGCTATTGCAAACTTGGATTACTTTGCTGGCGTTTATTTGCAGTCACACACAATGCCGTGATGACCTTCACACATCACAGGTGGAGGTTGTTCAGCAAGTACCTGCAGACAGCTCTTTTGAGTCAATGGCAGCAGGCACTAAACGCAAGTACATCATGAGTCAGCGGCAAAGTGGAGTGGGCAAAACCAGTCTAGCTGCCTCTCTTGCAGTCAAATTTGCAGCAGCAGGGGCACACCACGTTGGTAGTTTCCACAGATCCTGCCCACTCCCTTCAGACTCTCTCGATCAGGTACTTGTCTTTTATATGTGACCTCCATCAAAGCAAGTATGCATGTGAGTCAATCACTTGCTTCTAACTCAAAATCGGAAAAGAACAGGCATCAGACGAACCGCGTGTCTGTCTTAAGTGGGTAGCACACAAACCCACGATTTTGGTCACTGATTTGTCGGTCAGATACCCACCAGTACATTACTCATGTTTTAGCAAGCATGTGTGCTTGGCCACCACAGACAGAGTTCTTTTATCCACTGCACACGTTTGTGCAGCGATTTTGGTCACTGATTTGTCGGTCAGATACCCACCAGTACATTACTCATGTTTTAGCAAGCATGGTGCTTGGCCACCACAGACCAGAGTTCTTTTATCCACTGCACACGTTTGTGCAGCACACTGCATGTCACAGTTGTGCTTGGTGCTCAGCCACCATACACAGGGTCACATCTGCCCAGTGCGCTAGTATGTGCAGCACCAACGCACATGAGGAGGGGTTGGTGTCTGGCCGCCACACGTTGTACTTCACTTGCACACTGCACAAAAGTCGGTGCATCACAATTTACAATGCACATTACACTTTTGCTTGGCGCTTGGCCACCACAAACAGAGTTCCACCGTGCCCGTTACGCTTGTTTGTGCATCATGCTGCACAAGGGTGTGCGCAAGAGATGTGTTTAGTGTTCAGTGTTCAAACAGGGCGTGTTGGTCCCATGCTTGCTACAGAAGTTGCATGAATACTGTCATTGCTGCATACCAGTACTTTTCAAGGAAGCAATGATGCGAATTGGAGCGAATCCTCAAAAATCACCTTAGTGGATGAAACCCTTAAACTTAGAGGTGTGTTATAAAAATATGGTTGCTTGCAGCCCAAAAATTCTTGCAGCATGCTGTTCTAGAGATGCCTGTTTCTTAGTCTCAAGTGCCGACAGAGCATGATAAATGCCGAATTCCCTGCTGCTGCCCACGAGATGTGCTCCCTTCCCCTCCTCACACCCCCCCCCCCCTTTCCCCGCCGCCCTGCTGGTGCCCATGAGATGTAGCTTTGTGCTCAGGATATCAGCGGAGGGCAGCAGTACAGCTGGAGGGCACAGACCTGCCAGTGTGGGGTATGGAGATAGATCAGACAAGGCCAAGCAGCAGTTTCGCAGCTACTCTGCTTCAGACAAAGGCAGCAAGGGTGGGCATGAGTTGCGCTAGTATGCAAACACAATGAGCTTGCATCACACTGAATTGATTTTTCTGGTTTGGTACGGTGTCACGCTTTAGAAGTAGCTGTTTCATTCATTCGTTAATTTCAGGGTCATTGGGCAAACCATGGCCATTTGACCAATAGTTTGAGGTGAGACATAGAAACAAACACATTCACTGTTCCGGGCACCTTGTGGGGCCAACCAGACAAGAGTCCAGGTCAATGTATTCACACAAACAAATGTAACGCAGTCTCTCACCAAAACATTGATGAAAGTCGTCAACTAAGACCAGGTGTACTAACAATGTGACATGTAGCTATGAATACAAAATGCAGTAGGATACCATCTGCGGAGCTGCACTCTGTATTGGCTGCCTCAGTTATGATGTCTTGCGTGATTGGCACATCTGATCACTTTAAGCACTGGGAGAAAAGTCAGCACAGTGCTGCTCTATGGACCCAATTATGTGCATGTGCATTTGATCCCAAATGATCTCTAGCAAGTTGCAGACCTGGGTAGTCATGAGTGACTGCACCTTGATCTGGGAACCTGAGCAAATGTAGACTCGTGCGATAATGACTGACCACATTACATGCTGGTCGCAGAGTGTTCAAGATGTGCTGGGGGGGTTAGGGCTTGGGGCCATTGCAGGGCAGCTGGCAGATCTGCAGCTGGGAGAGCTGCTGGACACGCCTCCCCCAGGGCTTGATGAGGCTGTTGCTATTGCAAAGGTAGTCACAACACAATTTCAACCATCCCGCTGTGCTGTTATCTTTGCAAAAACAGTTACAAAGTGACTTACAACAAAACTGCTACCATCCCCACTGTCCTGTTGCCATTGCAAAGGTAGCCCTGCCTCAGCTGCCACCGTCCCCACTGTGTTGCCATTGAAAAGGTAGGTCATAACATAACTTTCCCCATCCCCACTGTGCTGTTGCTTTTGCAAAGATACTCGAGTTAAAGCTGCTACCATCCCCATTGTGCTGCTGCCATTGCAAAGATATTCAGACCTTAAACGCCACCATCCCTACTGTGCTGTTGTTGTTGCAAAGGTAGTCACAAGTCAATCATTGCCACTCCCCACTGTGCTGTTGTCATTGCAAAGAAGCCACACCCTGACTGCCACCATCTCCACTGTGCCGTTGCACAAGTAGCCACAACACAACTGCCATTGTTTCTGTGATGCTGTTGCCACTGCAACAGGTACTTGTGCCACAGTGTGTGTTTGCAATTGGAAGCAAAACATAACAAATGTGTAGACCGTGGCCAAGGCACAAATGTCTTGTTTACGTCATGCATGTTGTATATGTGAATGCAGTGTTGCACATGTCAATCATAGTTGGTGGTGTGCATGCAACTGATCGGTGTGACAAGCTTCAAGCTCTTGAGTGCAGCCTTGTGGCTGAGAATGCTTGACTTTGTCAAGTGGGATCTGGGTTATCAATCTCGTTAGGTTGATTATATGGAGTTGAATCAAATTGCAGCAACTGGCATCAACTGCATCATGCAGCTGTCTTGAGCTCACAAATATTGCCTTGTGGTTGCAGGTAGTTGAGTTTGTCAGGAGCGAGGACTACGCCCGCTTTACGCGTATTATCTTTGACACCGCCCCCACAGGTCACACGCTGCGGTTACTGAGCGTGCCTGATTTTGTGGAAGCCAGCTTGGGCAAGATCATCCGGTTGAGGAAGAAGTTGGCAGGAGCTGGGGACGCTGTGAGGAGCTTGTTTAGGCAATCTGCTCAGCAAGATGAGGCTGTGGCTAAGCTGGAGGCCTTGAGGGTGAGCAACCCCCCCGGTCCACCCCCCCCCCCTCCCAAAAAACTTCCCAACCCCAGAGTAGTTTGCCCTATTCTCTTCAAAATACTTTGCTCTCCCAGCGTATTTTGCATAGCTCTCGCCACTCACATAGTGACAGCTTGGCCCCATCATCGATGACACCGTATAACGCTCAAGGACCCAAATTGTACTTCATGGCATTGCCAGTCATTGTGGTCACGTTTGAGTCTATCACGTGAGCAATCTGGGTGGCTTGGATTGCAAGCCTATATGTACTGTTTGCAAAGGGGAAAAGGGGCTGGGACCACAGGCCTGCTTTTGTCATTCGTTGACTTCATCTCTGGACTCGAGATGGAGTCTTCTGAACATGAAGCTTTAGCTAATAGTGACCCCAACTAGCATGCATTTCGGATGCTAGTGGTAATGTTGATACACAATGATGATCACGATATACATTGATGTAATGCAGGATAGTGTGCTGATGGTGAAAGAGCTCTTCAGGGACAAAGAGCTCACAGAATTCATCATTGCCACCATCCCCACTGTGCTGGGGATCAACGAGTCCCGGCGGCTTCTGAAAGCTCTTCGTAAGGAGCAGATTCCCTGCAGGCGAATCATCATCAACCAGGTGCTGTGCTACTATGCTGTGCTGTGCTGTGCCACCGTGTGAAGCCCAGCATGCATGCCTGTTTCAACCACTATATAGTAACCCTAAGCCCTATGATCTCATTGTCTGGGCCTTGAGCATCGTCTCAACGTTTCATTATTCATCAGTACTATCTCAATGTCTCATTGTTTGGGATTGTGTGCGTGAGTGTTCACTTACAGGCAGGCTGTGAAAGCTTACCCAAGCGGGAACATGGAGCAACTGGATATGTATCTGTCGTCTTGGATTGCTTGAGTCATGAGCAGCCAATGTGAGACACAGATGTGTTGCAGTGCTTACGTATTCGTTCAAGTCTTTGTCGGGCAATGTAGCAGTCTATACTTCAGTGGCAAAGCTAGCACCCTGTAAGACGGTCAAAGAGCAGACATATCAAGACTAACTCACAAGAAGGCATGCCAGGGAAATGAAGCGCTCTGCACATGTATCAAAATGCTCTTATTGAAATCCTTGAAAACCCCCACAATCACCTTTGCAGTGGTAGCTTCTCAAACGCTGGCTTTGTTCCTTCAACTGGACTCTTCAACCTTCTTACATTGCAGAAAAGTTACATTGCTATTACATTTGCTTATGCTAGTGTGCATGCCTTTCCTTTCAGGTGATAGGCCCCAACCAAGGGGACGCCTACCTGAAGATGAAGCTGAAGGACCAGAACAAGGCAATGCAGATTCTGCAGGAGAGCCCCTCCTTGCAAGGGCTGGTCCAGATCCAAGCGCCCTATGTGGATCTGGAGGTCAGAGGCCTTCCCGCCCTCCAGTACTTTGGCAACCTGGTTTGGCAAGATGCCTTCAAGGAGCAGACAGGTTTGTCATCATTACTATTTCCTGCCCTTCACTTTGGCAATCTGTTCTGGCAAGATGCCTTCACGGAGCAGACAGGGTTGTCATGAAACTACTAACAGCCCATCATAGCTGCTTTTTTTCTCTCTTTATTTTGCCTTAGTTACTCAAGCAATGGTGGTATGTTACATGCAACTATGCCTTCATGCCTGCCACATGAGAGGTGGAGTGGAGGATGCCAAAGGGGGGGGAGGGGGCTGGGTTTGTGCTAGGTTGTTTATCCCTGAAAGCTGCTCTGCATGTCATTCACATTTGTTCTGTCGTTCACATACGTTCTATCATACATGTTACAACAGCATGACATAGCAGGCAATTGAACGGCAGCTGCTAATGTACAGTTGACCTGGCATGTACAATTTGCATTGTGCATCGAGGTTAAATTGCATAGTGACTGTTCACGCATTGTTGTGGGTATGTAGGCAGAACTGGCAGGCAGTACTACATGCTGGGGGGTAAGGGAGGGGTGGGCAAGACCAGCAGTGCAGCCAGCTTGGGGGTGCGCATGGGTAGTGAGGAGGGATCCACCCTGGTGGTTTCCACAGACCCTGCCCCTCGCTGTCAGACTCACTCGATCAAGTGAGTGTGCTCCACAGGCTTCTTCACTGTATGCTGGCACTGGTGTCTGTCACAGCACTTGCTGCCTGAGCAGCTGCACACTTGCACTGCTTTTTGGTCAGGCGTACTCCAGTCCCCTAAACCCTACACCCTAAACCCTCCTGCTCCAAACAAGGGTTACCCTACCATTGCTGCATGCACAGACGTGATCATACATCTTGCATTATGATGTTCAACAGCACTCTGTGAGTTGCTGCTAATCCATGGGCCAGTCTGTGATGGCTATGTGTGTTCAAGATCAGCGCTGGCAGGGGGCTGGTCGCTGATGCTATATGATCAGCGTTCCCCCTTGCATGCTTGCGTAACAGTGCTAGGAGGGTGTGGCTACCCTGCTGCTAGACTTTCAAGTATGTTGCTGCTAATTCGCCAGGGGGTCACTCCATGTTAGCCATGTATGTGAGCGATGTGAGTTCAAGCTCAGCACAGGCAGGGGGAAGGTTGCTAATGCTATATGATCAGCAGTGACTTTGCTAGCTACTTGACAGTCTGTCAGCAGGCTACTAATCACTGTTACGCAAGCACTCCACCATGCATGCTTGCATGACAGTGCTTAGCAGGGGTCTGCCTACCCTGCTGCCTGACTGTCAAGCAGCAAGCAGAGTCATTGTCAGTGTCTGACAAAAAATAGGAAGGAACAGAAAAGAATAGATAGAAAAATTACACCGTTAGGCATCATAACAGGACCCTCTAGACCCACCACACCTACCCACCACCCAGAGGCTGCTGTCCTTAGACAACAGCTCAGTGATGCTGGTGACCTTAGTCATTGACCTGTGGGGGGTCAGCCCAGAAGAAACAGTCTATCCCATGAGGTCACATCGCAAGAGCCTCTGTGCCAGAAGCTGCCTTGGATTGGCCAACCACAAAGTCATCATGCATACAAGCAAGCAGCTGAACCGGCACTCAGCTAGCATACAAGAAGCATTTCCTTGAAGTATTGGGTGGCTGCAGGATGTGAGTGGTGGGAAGCCTGTGCGTGTGGGCGACACCAATCTGTGGGGAATGGAGATAGATGTAGCAGCAGCAGCAGAGGAAATAAGGAACATAGGCAAAGCAGACAAAGGCAAGGGGGTGGAGGACGTGCTGGGAAGCTTTGGTCTCGGAGCCTTTGCAGACCAGCTGAAAGACCTACGGCTGAGTAAGGAACTCTTTTCAAATGCCCACGGGTTGATTGTGTTCTTGCAATTGCATCCTGCAATCCTGCCCTGCAACGTCTTGGCTGCTTGCCTGCAACTAGCCTCCTATTTCCAGCTTGCACATACCTTGATGCAAGGTGCTTGTTGCTGTCATTGAGGTTTAACCCTGAAGGTCAGAGAACAGCAGAGCTGTCATCAAGGTCAACCCTGGAGGTTGGAGAACAGCAGAGGTGTTCTCAATGATGCTGCAGCCTGCAAGTGCATCCTCATTCTCCGTTACTGCTGTAGCCCTGAGCAAAGACGGCCATCAATCCATTGACATAAGCTGCAGCACTGTTGGCCTTGACAAGTACCATTACATAGCTTGCAGTCTCGTCCACAACTGACATTGGAGGACAGATCAGTGCCACCCTTGAGCAAGTGTTGTTCAAGCGTTGCTTTGTCTTGTGCACTATGGTGCATGCAGTCTGATAACACGAGACAGCTATCACTGGGTGAAGTGTGCAGCAAGTTGACGCAAGTTTCAGTGGTTTGAGTGCTGTAATTCGTGAAAGCGGACCACGGACATATCGGCATGACATCAGACTCGACAACCGCTCACAAAGAATAGTGAAGTATTGTTGGTAAATTTGTCAAGCAATGTCTCTTGTTCAAGCATCAGCCACATTGACACAAGACACCTACACTGTAACACAGTGCACAACCAAGTACTGTTAGTATTCTGTTGTGGTGGCAGTGCCTCCTTGCAGTCTCTGGCACTGTTATGATGGGAGATGGCTCGCAGATGCAGCAATGGCCAAGCTAAACTTTCTGTTTTCCAGAAAAGGCAGAACCTCCAGCTTGCTGCATTTGCATGATATACACAGGCAAAATGGCAGAGCTTCTGAAGATCTCCGCAGGGTGTTTTGGAACTGTTACCGCAACTGTCAAGTGCCTTGATCCTGTTGTGTCTTGATAGCATAGGTATCTTATGTCAGCATGTCAATGAACACAGTACTAGCGTTGTGCAACATACATGCACCCATCGTCTCTTGGGCATCACACACCACCCGCTTCAAAACACATTCCCAACATGACAGGGGTAATATTCACCTAGTAAAATGCAACTATGTAAAACATGATAGAGATCACTCCCCAGCTACATGTTGCCTATTTGCATGGCCAACAAGTGGTGTATTATTCTGACTATCCTGTTCATGCTGTCAGCTCATGTTATGTTGCATTACATTGCATGATGTTGAGCACTGGTGCTTATGCTTGTGTGCAGGTGAGTTGCTGGAGACATTGCCCCCGGCATAGACGAAGCGGTAGCCATCAGCAAAGTGGTGCAGTTCTTGAAGAGCCTGAGTACTCCACTTCCAGCACATTGTCTTTGACACAGCCCCCACTGGCCACACTCTGAGGCTGCTCACTCTGCCAGACTTCCTGGACAAAACCATAGGTAAGCAAGAGCACGTCCAACCCCCACCTCCACCCCCAACCCCACCCCCACCCCCACTGGCACACTCTGAGGCTGCGCACTCTCCCAGACTGCCTGGCCAAGATCATAGGTGGGCAAAAGAGCGTCATCCCCATATGCACATATGCTTCATCAGGCACATACACCTACTCACCCACACCCACCCACAACCCCACACCCACACCCATCCCCCTTTCAGCTGTCCTCTTCTTGATGTTCAACAACAGCGTGCAGCGTGCACTCAGGCATGCACACACACTCACATACAAACCCCTCATGTCAGTCATCCCAACTTTGACATTCACCAATAAGGACTGCTCTGGCAAGGCGAGACTTGTCCTAGCGTACGTACCTAGCTTATCATGATCGCGCTTTAATTATTGTTATGATTATTGATCAGGACTGGACGTCAAGGTCAGATTCCCCCTGCTGAAGGGCTGCTTTCAGAGGCTTGCATTTCACATTCTATCCGTGGTGTGGCGCTGAGCATGTTCCAAGCTTTTTAAATGTTCAGCAAAGCTGACACACATGCAAAAATCAAGTTATGTTATCTAGACAATCACAGTGCCTTCACAGTGATGCCTGGATCTGGGTCCTTCTTCCTTGCCTGAGTGCACTTCTGCAGATGGCTCTGCACTGCATCCTGTCTCTAGGGACGCACATTTCTGATTCTGTGGAGATGAGTAAGCACGAGTCATGCAGGCAAGGTGGTGCGGCTGAGGCAGAAGCTGTCAGACATCACTGGTGCCGTCAGCGGCATCTTCGGCCGCAAAGCTGAGAAGGATCCAGCTGTAGCTAGGCTGGATGCCCTCAAGGTCATAAACCCCCCCCCTCCCTGGCCCCCCTTTTGCCTTCCTGCGCATATGCCCCTCCCCCCTTCCCTCCCTCATGTCAACCCTTCTGGTGTCACTTACCCCCTGCTCCCCCTTTATCATCTCCAGCTGTGGCTAGGCTGGATGCCCTCAAGGTCACAATCCCATGCCTTGTCTACCTCACCTCCTCCCCATATGCTCCTTCTTACCCCCCGTGTAACCCCTTCCCAAGTTCCGTCCCGCCCCCTGCTTCCTCGCTTTTCAGTAAGGACCTGGCTGCAGCGAGACTGGCTGCCCTGAACGTCACAAACCCCTCCTCTATGTACTTGACCTCCGTCCCAGACACCCCTCCCCCCCCCCTTCCCTCATGTCAACCCTCCTGGTGTCCAGCACAACCTCTGCTTCCCGTTGATCATCTCCAGCTGTAGCCAGACTGGCTGCCCTTAATGTCACAAACCCCCCCCCCCCCCCTTGTCTACCTCACTTCCTCACCATATGCTCCTTCCTGTCCCCCATTTGGCCCCCTCCCAAGTTCCATCGTGCCCCCTGCTTCCTCTCTTTTTGGCAAGGGTCTGGCTGTGGCTAGGCTGGCTGCCCTCAAGGTCACAAACCCCCTCTCTATGTACTTGACCTCCAGCCCCCTCTTCCCCCCCTCCTCATGTCAACCCTTCTAGCGTCGAGTACGCCCTGCTTCCCCTTGATCATCTCCAGCCGTGGCCAGGCTGGCTGCCCTTGATGTCATGACCCCCTTCTTGTCTACCTCACCTGACCCGTATGCCTCTCCCCCCCCTTATGTAATCCCTGCTAATGTTAACCGTCCCGGTTTGCCCTGTGAAATATGTCCAGCTGTGATGAGGCTGGATGTCGTGAAAGGTTCAATCGCCCCCACCTCCTCCCACATGCTGCCCCCCCCCCCTCCCCCCCCTTACCAAAAACAGCCCTCCGGCCTCAATATAACCCCTCCTATTTACCACCACCCCCCCCCCCCAACCTGGCCTCCCCTTGCTTCCCCATGTACCATCTCCTGCCATGGCTAGGTTGGCTGCCATCAAGCCCCCCCCCCCCCCCCCCCCACCCGGGCCTTCCCACCGCCCCTCCCCACCGCCCCTTGGTACTTCACCTCTTGTCTTCTGCCCCTATACATTTCACCTCCAGTGTCGGCAGAAATATGCATCTGCAGACTCATTCCTGAGATATTCAGGCAGCCCTTCCTCTTCGTGCAGGCTCGTATGGAGGAAGCCAAAGCGCTGTTTAGGAATGCTGACACAACCCAGTTCATCATTGTGACCATCCCCACAGTGATGGCCGCTGCAGAGAGTGCTCGTCTGGCTGATGCTCTGCGCAAGGAAGGGGTGCCTGTCAAGCTCATGGTCATCAACCAGGTATGGGCCTTGTGCTTATGGCTTCTTAGGGTAAACAGGGTACCTGGAACATAATGTCCTGCGCAAGGAAGGACTGCCTGTCAAGCTCATGGTCATCAACCAGGCATTAGTCTTGTGCTTGAGGGCTTTTCCATGCCACTACAGCCCACAAGACAACTTACACTGGTTCCTTGTGCAGTTGTTCTCCGGAGTTTGCTTATTTCTTTTCTGGCTCTTCTTAGCTTTCAGACAGTTGACATACATGCATAGAATCAGGTTGAGGCACATCCTGTATTGCACAGCAACGCATGTCAAACATAAAGTGGATCCCACTCAGAGCGTTCAAACAATCACGGCAGAGCTCCAAAAGAAGAGGAGGGAAAGAAAAGTGTTGCCATGTCTGCAGCATGGAAGACAAACCGTGCCATGCCCTGATGCCAACTAGCAAGACCTTTCGATCGAAAGAAAACAAAATCAACATACATCAAAGCAAGTGACTGGATGCAGGTCATTCAGGCAGCAGCGACCGGCAAATTCCTGGAAGCTAGGCGGCGCGATCAGCAACGCGCTCTCACCATCCTGCGCAACGATGAAACCCTAGGGTGAGTAAACCCCTGACCCCTTACACACGTGGAATATCATGCGCATCTGCCAAACCCTGCCTCTGGTCAGTGGACATTTGGGCATGACCCAATAGCAATAATGACATGATGGTAATGATGATGAGGATGATGATGACAATCACAATGGGCGGTGGCATGCAGGCAGTTGGAGGTGGTGGAGGGGCCCTTGGTAGATCTGGAGGTTCGAGGCGTCCCGGCCTTGCAGTACTTTGGACACAAAGTGTGGCAATAGCATCAGTTCCAAGCTGCCAGCCAGATGTGGACGTCTGAGGCGTCCCAAATTTGCAGTACTTTATGAACAAAGTGTGGCAGTGGCTTCAGACGCAAGCCGCCAGCCAGAATGAACAGTGTTCTGACAATGAATGAACACAGAACTGAGTTTGGAGTGTGGCCCAAAAGCATGACGCTGTAACATCAGTATGTGAATATGCGTTTTGTTACCATTGTAGCTGGCATGCTCTTTTGACTGGCAATTGTGGGTTGCACACAAATAAACAGTACTGTGACCAAATCAATACAGCTTTGCTACTGTGTAGTGCTTGTTTCATGCTGCGACTGCCGGGCATGCTGAGCTTGTTGGGCATGCTGAGCTCACTGCAGGTTGCAGTAAAGCAGCTTCTGCTGAAGAAGGCAGGCAGGGAGCCCGTTTAGGCAACCCACTCAGCAGGATGAGGTTACAAATGCAACGCTGGGGGCTGGTGAGGGTACTCAGGTAAGCACATCTTGGCATGTTCTTAAACAAGGTACATACATGCAGCTCAACCGAAGTGTGAGCATCATGCTCAGAGGAGCAATTGGGGGGCAAGGTGGGGTTGGGGGGGCGAGAAAAGTTGATGCAGGGGAGTGGGAGGCAGGGAGTTTGATGCATGCATATGTTGATAGGAGTGCAGAGGTGTGTGGTTCTGCAAGGAGTAGGGTAAGTGCTTGCAGAGCCTGGGAGCTGCCTGGTGCCCTGCTGCCTGGTGCCTGGTGCCCTGCTGCATGGTGCCCTGCTGCATGGCCCTGTGCTGCATTGTGCTTTACTGCATGGTGCCCTGCTGCATGGTGCCCTGCTGCCTGGTGCCCTGCTGCATGGTGTGCCCTGCTGCATGGTGCCCTGCCGCCTGCAACTGCTGACATGTTTGATGATCATATACGTAGGCCACAAACTCATGAACACAGCTTGTTCAGGGTCTCAGAAATGCATGGTCCCCTGATGTCTGCAAATGGTGACAAATGCAACACAAGTCGTGGCAATTGGCAAGTGGCCCCCTGAATGGCTGAGCTTGTGATCCAGCTGAAGATAGGACTGCAGACAGGCCTGCAGGGCTTGCGTCAACAATATAGGCATGCATGTCAAGTTGATGAGCACCTAATAGCTAGGACCTGATCCTGACTAACGTGCGTTTGTAATGATGATAATAACAGTAACAACAATAATAACAATAATAATAATAATGACAATGTAGTCAACTAGGTGACCATTTTGGCTGATAGGCTTGCTTTCCCTGGGTAGGTCAAGACCCCAAGGAGGGGTGTACTCACACCAGCTGGCAGGCTAAGCAGACCAGCCTGGTTTGCTGGCTTCTTGTATGGTGTGGCCCCTCTTTAGGGCTCTCTTTGGGGTTCTCGGGGTCCAGTCTTGTATGGTGTGGCCCCTTCTTTGGGGTCCTCTTCTTTGGGGTCCTGGGGTCCGGTCTTGGGCAGAGGAGAGAGAGACTCACATTACACAGTGATCTTGACCTTAGCCTAATATGCAAGTGACATGACTAACCCTGCTCCACCTTGTGCCCAATCGGTTAGCAAGGGTCACCCCTCCCCTGCAATGGGGCTTGGCAGGGGCAGTGGGGGCTGGGAGAGGGGTGTGAATCAGAAGGCATGAATGTTGTGTAGATTAAATTCACCACCAATGCTATAGATTGTGATTTGAAAAGGCTGCTTGATGTCTTCTGGTCTATACCCTTCTTTCACTTGCTGTCCATGTATTGAGCCTTGTGTCCACATTAACTCTGTGCTGTGCTGTGCTATGCTGTGATGTGCTGTGCTGTGCAATGCTTCTGTATGTGTGGCTCAGGCACAGCGTATCCTGAACTGGTGATCAGGCTGCAGACTATGCAGCTCAAAATTGATGCAGGGTTGCGGCTGATGCAGCCGTGGCAAGTTGAAAACCACACTATAGATCCTATACTGATACCATGACAAATGCGGTCTACACTGCTGCTGTTGCTCTCACATCCCCCACAACATATAAGCGATTTGAAGCAGTACACAAACTGCTGCAGCACGCAAAATACTGCAGGACACATAGCGAAGAAGTACACCAAGTGCAGCTGAAGAAGAAGAAGAAGAGTTTTACAAGCTGAAACATGTTTGGCCTCCAGCTGATAGTCAGCAGACTTGCAGCTTCCCACGTGAGAAGGCTTGCTGACTTGTAAGCTTATACCGGCTTGCAGATCAGCAAGCCATTTCACAATTAAGCAGCAACCCAGCTGCTCATCTGGTGAAGGCAACACATGTACAGGATCTACTTCTGCCCAGATACATTGCAGCTATGTGTCCAGGCCATGTTGCATATAGGTATGTTGGTTCAGCCCTCCCCCCACCCCTGCATAAGCCCCACTCCCCTGAATGAGCCCCCTCTAAATATGCCTACGCAGCACTCTATCTGGGTGGGACCGCCAGCCCCTCTGTTGTATGGGGCGATCCTGTTGTATGGATCAGCTCCTGGTCCTGCCTTCCCACCAGGGCTGTTTTTTGCACCAGAACTGCCCCCTTGTTATCTGCACCAGAACTGCCCCTTGCATCAGGGCTGCACTGAGATTCAGGGCTGCCCCTTTGCCAGGGCTGCCTGTTCTCAGGGCTGCCCCTTGCAACAATTGCACCAGGGCTGCCCCTTGCCACCAGGCACGCATGATGCAATGAGACCAGTAGCAGCAGAAGACTGTCAGTAAGGTAGTAGACACTGACATACCGGAATTTATATGACAATGGGACGATGAAAAGTCTGCCGGTTTGCGTGCAGGTTGCTCATGAGATGTATTCCTGGAAAAGTTATGTCAAGGGGCGCCTTCAGCCTAGGTGGTCCAACTTGCATGCCAGATTGCAGATCTGCAGAAGAATGGCTTGTGGACACACCTACTCCAAGCCTACCAATGCAGTTGCAAGATTGTTTCACTTGGTGCAGCCTATCTCTTGCATGTCTGGTTGTATAAATGAGGGATGACTACTGCTGGACAAATGGTTGCGTGAATGAGAGGTGACTTTTGCTGGGCAAATAGGCCTACCAGCTTCGTAGCAACATGGCCTGCGCCAATCAGCACACATCAGTATTGACAAACCATAATGATTGTGTATGCAAACGTTGTCTGGAAGACCAAGGGCCTTGTCTATATACCGTATACACTATGTAATGTGCTAGCATGCTGAGGTATTGTACTAACTTGGCATTGCCACCTTCACTTACTTCGTACAGTAGAACTAACAACGTGAAAACAGCTCACCATGACACTGGACTGTGTAAAAATTGTGCAGCGGGGCAAAGGTATCGATGTGAGCAGGCCAGATCCAGCAATTACTGGAGCATGCAGGGGGAAAATCAACTGCCAACGATAAATAACTTGGCAAACGGTGCAAATACAGCAGTGAACAAAGTACGGAGTGATAGGAAAAGATTGCAGCGCAAATTCCCTTTCACCCCAAGCAGCAAAACAGCAGAATTCAACAGCATGCACCTTATACAGCGGCTGCATAAGGTGCATACTGTCAGGATCAATAAGCACGTGGTGACTTCACCTAAAACTGTTTGGGGAAAAGTAAATTTCAAACATATACACAGGTAGCTAGCGTACAAAGAGCATTTCTCACAGTGCATCCTCCAACAGTGCCACAAATGCAATTGCAGTGCGCATGCTGTTGCTCATCATGTTGTTGAGGTAGGATGCTTCCAGCATAGCTATAGGCCGGCAGGACTGTTCTGCATGCATGACCTTAGACGACTCTGGTGCATACAGTGAAGAGTTGCAAACAGCGTTGCTTGTTCAAAGGCACATACACAGCAGTGAATGCTGCCCAATTTGCCCCTGGCAATTTGCTGCATATGCCAGCAGACCTTCCCACTGCATGTGTATGGCTTCCAGATCTGGTAGGACCGTCTTCAGGTCAACTCTGTTGTGTTCATATGTACCATGTTACATGGCTGATGGTCTCCAGCAGGGCAGGCAGCCTTGGAAAGAAAGGCCAATGTACCAGAAGCAGGGCCCAGTTGTTTGGGTGTCAAGATCTGCAAAGCACCGAGCGCATTACATTTGATTAATTTACTGGACAGCACACATGCATGCTACTGATTGCATGCATGAACATGCAAACTGTTGGTTGCATAGTGCAGTGATGTGTTGCATTAGTGGTCAGTGCAGACAAGGCAGATACACTGTTTGAAGACAACTCAAACCTGGTTGGACTGCTCACATTTGTGACATGGACAAGCATGACACATGGACAGGTGCTCTTACCCCAACAAACACTGCTGTGCTCGCTTCAAACCTCACTTTTTGAATCTGAAGTAGATTGCCCTTTAGTCGGTCCGCTATCAGCCTCTAGTGCTGCAAAGCTGTCGTGAGGAAGGCTGACTTGCTCTGTTTTGATCAATGGCTCCACTTTCCGTTCAATTCCAGTAGGCTTTCTTTGATCAACACAAGATGCTGGACATGTAGCAAGTCTTGCAGCTGTGCGTCTGAGAGGTCCAACGCTTTCTGCAGCCAAGCAAGCACTTCTGCATAACAAGCAGTGTTCCTTGATTTGCGCTGCAATGTAATCAGGATCAAGCATGCAAAGGATACACACCTTTGCATTGACATGTGGGATGCATACACAACAAAGCATGTCATGTCCAATGCAGCGCCCCACTTCACAGGTCTTTACTTGCCATGCCTCAAATGCATTCATGCATTGACCATCCTTGAACAACAGGTACTTAAAACACCCACCAGCAGCTCAGTGGAGAATATCAGAGAGGTGGGGGGGGCAGCGAACAGAAGCAAAAAAGAACACCCACCAGCAGCTCCATGGAGAAAGATGGCTTTGTGTTGGGAGGTATGTGATGCAGTGCTACCATGCTTGCAAAAAAGTGCCGTTCGCTGTGACGGCTGATGCCCAAATCGCCTGAATATCAGCCGAACAACTTCTGAAGAGAGGTCTCGCATGCGCTGGTAAGCACCAGTACCTTCTGACTGATACAAGAAACGCTCAAGCTCCTTCAGGTACGCCTGCAGAAAGAAGCCATTGAGAGACATCAAAGTGTAGATGCTGTTAGTTACGCCTACAGGCATAATCAAACAAAATGACACAATGTTCTGTCTGGTTCAAAGTTGGAGGGGGCCGAAGAGAGGGGCTGGAAGGGGGGGGGTGGGGGGGTGGGTAGAAGTAATCATGCAAGTCTCCTTGTGGATGGGATATTTTGCCGCATATCAGTGCGAACAATGTCTGGATTGCTGTGCTACTGTCATTACAGTCATGAGCATGCCAGCAACATTTGCCGATGAGCATTGGCATTGCGCGCCATCATATTTAATCAAGCGGCAATGCGTTCGAGAGCTTACCCCGTACAACTTGAAAAAGGAGTCCAAAGACATGGCATCAACCTCTTCAGGGGTCAAGCGGACCTGACTACCATGCAGAGACACAAAGAAGGCTTCTGCAGTAGCTGGGCTTGGATGTTCAAGAACGATATGCTCCTGTGAAGGCAGCACAGCACAGTTTGTCAACGTGTTTGGCCGTGCAGTGGACAGGCTGTGGCCGCGAGTCAGCACCTTGACACGTGTGCAAACCGGTTCCGCTGTTGTGTGAGGGTCTTGAGTTTTGTTTGACAGTTGCTGCAGCTCCCTGTACTGAGATTTGAGCTTCCGAAGTTCTGCTTGAGTGGCGGCAAGCTCTGCCTGATGGCTTTTCGTCCTTGCCTGAGGTGTAGGTGCAAGTTCAGCTCTGGCAATTCGTTGGCGTTCGCTTTTGCCGTGGGCTCGAAGTTAGTTGCACACCTTAGAGCGCATGCGAAACCTGCGCTGATACTCCCGACTCAGCTTTTTCTTCGACGTGTCTGTGGGTTGTGATTCACCTACTGCTGAGCTGAGCAATCGTATCCGGCCAGTGGGTGAGGTATCACCGTCGAATGCAGTTGGTGAGGCGACTGCACTGACTGCAGCCGGTAACAAGTGCGGTGAAGGATCTGCGAGCGGGCCAGGGAGGCCGGGTTTGATATGGATCATGACGTCGTGTACAGCAGGATTCGAAGGTACAAAAAGTGAATCGAGGGCCTCTTGTAGATAATCAGCGTTCAACGTGGTCAAAGATGCACTCTGAACTGAGGCTGTCCGGGGGCTCGACAGTTTTGGACCGAAGACGGTTGTTGCATATACAAATTGGGATAGCGTTCTAGCTTGGTGTCTTTCTTGGCCTGTCTACAGGGCAGCTGCTGGAGGAGGTGCTGCTGTTGCCGTTGCTTGCAGGTTTGTAGGACTGATATATGATGAGACTTGCCATATAGACTTATAACTCTTCCTCTTCTTTCCTTTGCAGTTCTGACATCCATTGACATGTATCATGGCCTTCAGTGACAATGTGTTCAGTGTAGTTTAATGGCTGCGTACTGCTCAACGATATGCTTGCAGCCTCTCAAGTCGTTGAGTGTTTGTGCATACAACTCAGTTCGAGATCCGGGAGCTGGCAGTCTTCAAGAGTGATGAATTAGGTACCAAGAGTGAGGACATGAGGCAGACACAGTCCAACCACGATCATGGCCAAAATACGGTCCATATACGTGAGAAGTAATCCTTAACATGTGGAAGGAAGTTACATAATGTAGCAACGGGTAAAAGTGCCTTGGGCACATGTGTGAACCCCCGGGGTCATATGCAGGTGCAGCAGCTGCAAGCTTGCAAATCCCAATGTACATGTCCTCAGACAGAGGTCCAGTTTTCCAGTCACGCTATGAATCACAGTCCACACATGCTGCAGCTCCTGCCTATCATACACTGCAGACGCTTTCAATTCAGGCCAGCATACTGTCTGGTTGATCATGAACATTGTTGAATTTAGATTACTGTATATTGATCATGATGTGGTTTGTTCAAAGGCGGCATACAGGGGCAATCTGACCATACACTCTTTGTACAGTTCAACAGACCTTCTTGTTGCACTTCATCATCTATAGCAAGGTCACGTTCAGATCTAATGATGTGGGCACCTGAACTACTAGTCCGGCAACAATCTAGATCTTGAGCGTTTGCAGCATCATTGCAAACTATGGCCAGAATTGAGCTCAGTCAAGATCTGCACAACACAAAGAGCTGCATGGAGCCTGATCAACAGAGGCGAATGTAACTATCCAAAAGTTCACAAGCAAAGATTGTATACCAGATAAGGTATCCAAAACAAGGAGAAAACCTGCCAAATGCATATGGCAGACAAAAGAATCAAAAAAGGAAGAGGGGACATCACACGCCTATATACACTATACACTACAGGAGCAATGGGCCAACAGGCATTGGACCACTCTCTGAATCTTCTAACAAAAATAATGAATACATGTATGGCTACAAGCCTAAGACCTCCATGTCCAAAGTTTGCAGCATCCACTCCCGCCTTGGAACCTGCACATGCTGGTTCCCATGATATACTTCTTTTCAGCCGCATCTAAATCAGGCCGGCATACTGTTTTGCCGGAGCTGCCCTGGACGACTCTGCTGTATTGGGTGAAGACTTGTGCAAACCAGCATGCTTGCTAAAGGCACATACACAGCAGCAGATGTTGGGCAATCTGCTCTCACATTGTCTGCATATCTCGACAGGTCTTCCCATTGCGTTTCAAGATCAAGTGGAGTCATGTTCAGGTCTACTTTGTTGTGGGTATCTGAACCATGCTTCTGGGCAACCGTCTCTAGCATTTGTGACACCATTGGAAAGTACGGCCAATGTACCAGAATCATGCTCAACTGTTTGCTTGTCAAGATCTGCAAAACACTGAGTTGCATTGGGCATGACCAGCGTACTAGCAATGCATGCTACTAGATAACCAGACGAAACATTAGTTGGACACAAGACTTAGAACACAGAACACAACATCATGTGCTTGTGGACATGTGTTGCAGCCAGATATGATCAGGCTGCTGGTCACAGGTATGAAATGAACAGCTCAAATCTGAGTAGAGTGCAGTTTCAGGTGGACAAACTGGAGAGGAAGCCGGGAGGTGGGTGGGGGAGAGGGGGGGGGAGGGGGGGGGGGGTGGGGCTGTCATGCGGAGCCCTTCCACGAGGCGTGCTGACAAGGAGGTGCCATCAAAGGAGAAGCAGTAATAAACAAACATGTGGTCTTACCCCAGCAAAAACCGCTGTGCCTGCTGCTAATCTCCACTTTAGTAACTTGGCGTAGGTTATCCTTCAGTCTGTTGCTGTCAGCCTCTAGTGCTGCAAAGTTATCGTGAGGAGGGCTGACTTGCTCTGGCTGTATCAGAGGCTCAATAACAGCTTTTCGCTCCAAATCAAGCAGGGTCGACTTGACCAGCAACAGATGCTGGACATGTAGCAAGTCTTGCAAGCTGTGCATCTGTTAGATTCAATGATGTCTGCACGCAAGCAAGCAATTAGTTTGGGAGGGCAAGTAGCATTTGCGGCCTCATCACCAAGAGAGACATGTGCAAAGAGTGCATACACTGTCCAGTTTCAAACGAAGGATGCAGATGCAAGCACTCAGAAACACTTTGTGTGATGTCAAACAAAGCACATCTAGAGCACAGGACCCAAACTCACTATGCTCAAGCTACATGCATGCTTTGGACCATGCAGTGCAGCAACCAGAAGTCAAGAGAAGCTCAAAGCTCGGGAGAGATGGCAGCTTTGTATCGGGTGGAGGCAGGCGGGAAGGGGGGGGCGAGGGGGGGGGGGGGGGGGCAGCCAACAGACAGAAAAAGAAACTCACGAGCAGCTCGGGAGAGAATGATGGCTTTGTGTTTAGGGGGCACATGATGCTGTGCTGTCATGCTTGCAAAAAATGCTGTTCGCTGTGCCGGCTGCTGCCCGACCCGCCTATATATCAGCCTGAGGACTTCTGATGAAAGCTTGTGCATGCGTTGGTAAGCACTCAGAGCATTGACTGCCCTCTGACTGATGCAGCAAGAGCTCAATCTCTTTGATGTACGCCTGCAAGAGGCAATGGATCAGGGTATGATAGGACACACTACACTGTTTGATACAGTGGAAGGGAAGCTGGACAAAGTGACTCAAGCCGCATTTTGGCTTGAACAAGTTTGCTGAGGGGATTTGATGGAGGAGCGGCAGCACAATTCAATCAACCTATAGAAGAGGGTTGTCAATGCACGGAGACCTTTTCAGGAGGATGTGATTGGTTATGATTTTGCGATTCTGTCATCATTCCAGTAGCTGTTCACAAGCAATCACTTGCCTTGGATTGGATTGCATTTCCGCTCTGTAACAACACAAATGAGAGGCAATCTATGAGCTTACCCCATACAGCGTAGAGAAGCTGTCTAGAGACATGGAATCCACCTCCTCTGGCCTCAAGCGGACCTGACTGCCATTAGCAGACACAGGAAAGACTCTGTGGCAGCTTGAGTTGGATACTCATGAATCACAGGCTCCTGCAACAGCAGCACAGCACAGTCTGTCATTGCTCAAGACTTCAAGCAGAACGTCACCAAGTGGCGCCATACGCACAGATTGTGGCTGCTGGTCAGCACCTTTACATGTGCTGCCTTGGGCGGTGGGTCAGGATGGTTGCTTGACAACTGCTGCAGCTCTGCATTCTGAGCCTTGAGCTTCTGAAGTTCTGCTTTGGTGCTGGCAAGCTCTGCCCTGGATGGCCTCCGTCCTTGCCTGAGGTGCAGGTGCGAGTTTAGCTCTGCCAGATGAGCAGCAGTTTGCCAAGGCTCGAAATCAGTTGCACACCTTGGAGCGTAGGCGAAACTTGCGCCTGATAGTCCCCGATTAAGCTTTCTTGCCGAAGCGTCTGTGGGTTTGTGCTCCATCTAGCTCGGAGTTGAGCACGCGATGGGGGGCAGCAAGTGAATTGTCTGTGTCGTCTGGTGAAAAGTGCAAGGAAGGATCTGCTTGTGGCCAGGGGAAAGGGCCCTGGAGATATTGAAAGGGACCAACAAGGTCATTCACAGCTGGACGCACAGGCACAACAAGTGTATCGAGAGCTTCCTGCAGATAATCCACGTTTGGGAGTGGTCGAAGCACTTTGATCTGAGGCTGACCGGGAACTCGACTCGAGGGGAGATGGTTGTTGCATATGCACAAGGCCACAGATCTCCGACTTGTGTCTGTTCCCTGGCTGCCTCGAGAGCTGCCGAAAGGAGGTGCTGCAGCGACCTGGCCTCACGATTATTCATACCGGATCTCTCTATACTGTTTCAATTGCCACGTGACCCTATCAGGAAGTCATCAGGGAAGCAATCATTTCTACCGGCTTATAATGCTACCGACAGCTTTTCTCATAAAGGCGAAATGATACAAACTCTGAAGCGATCCCGGTATCGTGTGTCAGCAGGAGCTCGGACAATTCGCGCCGGAGGGTGCATGAGCCGTGTATCAAAAGTCTTCACTCTTGACTGCTGCAAGTCCATTGCGATTGCAATTGCACTACAAGTGTCACTATTGCGATACCGCAACATCGGTGTTTGTTCACACACCACTCACAAGTACTGGTGGGTGACCCGATGACCCACCCCCAGGAATGCTGCAGTGCTGCACTAAGCATGGATCCGGATATACAACCTTTCTGGGGCAAGTGCATGCATACCTCAATTTACTAATAGTTAGTCAACTGAGTCAACAGTTCCCGAAAGAATTGGATCAACAGGTTCTGAGTCAAATGGGAAAAATGGGAATGAGGGGGAAAAAACCAAAAATTGTAATCAAAGGTCCCCTTATATGCTGGAATAATTCAACTGACAAATTTCGTGCTTTTAGCACTCAGGTCGCTCTTGAGACAACGTGAGACGTTTTCCAGGCAGCAATCACAGGTCCAAAGTGGATGTCATTTTGGTGACGGCAGTATGAGGCTGCACCACCCTTCAGTCCTGGTCCTGACATTGTTGTCGAAAGCTGTGGCGGATTAGCAATGCTGCCACCTTGGGATTGAGTCAGCTTAAAGGGTGCATCAGAGCAGCAGCTTGCAATTGCTTCACCAGTGGTATATCACAAGTACTAGTTACGGTTTGCTTGAACGAGGTATCGTACCGTACCGTAACGGTTTGCCGTTGGACCAGCGTACATTTACGGTCCCGAGAGCAACCGGGAGAGGCCCAAGAGCAGGATTTTTACAGGTTTTGGCCAGCCTAATTAGGCATGATCACCTGTGCTGGGCCTGAAACCACAGCAAGTTTGTCACACATCAAGCAGTGTCAAGCAGGATAGAACAAAGCCCAAAATGCCCCCAAAGTCTTCCTGACTAAAAAATGACGCATTGTTTTGGGTGTTGTCTAAAAACTACTTTGCATACTACACTTGTAGCGGCAGCAGAAATGCACACTCAAACACCATGTATGCTTCATCCCCCGCACTGCCATCAATGAACACAACCTAGTCGACCTAGTATCCCAGACTGCCGGCCCGTGGCTATAGGTAAAGCATGGCAGCCAAGTTTGAAAGCTAGAAACTTCTGAACCCAATGGGCGGCTGCAGGGAAATAGTAACCAGCAGCGCGCACACAGGAACGACACCAGACGGACCCACGACCCAGGGCGCTGTGGGTTTAGGGCACGGAACAACGTAGCTAAACCCGGCGAAACGAAACAGAAAACGAAGCGGAAGAGGAAGGGGCAGAACCGTCCGAGCCTCTGCTAACATTGGATGATGTGAGCTTGGACCCACTGTGGAACGAATACTTGCAGAAAGGCAGGCCAAAACGTCCAAAGGTAATTAAGCTGGACACAACACAAAATGATGCATCAACACTGCCAAATCATGCTGGCCCAGTGGTGAGCCATAAATGTGAGTCAGGCTGGCTGGACAAACCTAGGGATCCTAGGCCTGATAGGCGGACGGACCCAGCAGCAGAGGCCTTCCTCCAAGAAAATACACCGCACTCTGTTACACCAAACGATGACGACATTAAAACAAGACTTTGAAGCAATGCTCAAAATGGGAAAGGACAAACGCAACGAAAAGGCTAAGGCAGCTGCAGCATTACATGGAAAGCCGTACCCACCCTTACACAAATTGGTGGAGAGCCTGCCAGATGGCAGTACAAAAAGCAGCATCAAGGTCCACCACCTACATGGCTTCAAAAAGCATGCTAGGAGACCACATGGCTGATCATAGAGTCATACCCCCGCTGTATGCAGAACAGGACAGGGTGGAAAGGGTAATCGCAGAATGCATGTCAAATGGGCAGAAGCGCTACATAGTACAATGGGCTGACACATACATGCTACGCCACCACATCCCGCTGCATGCAGAGACTGGTTACAAACCAGCTGCAATCACCAGATGCCCTGAGTTTGGTAGAAGGTTTGGGCCTGCAGCAGGGAAGCGAGTTGCAAAAAGTAAGATGGCAAGAAAAGGAAGAACCAGCAGAAAATGATTCTATTCCACAGAACTGATAGAAGACTTTCAGGCCAGAAGAGAGGCCTCGGGACACATCAGACTGGGCAAGGACGCTTGTATCAGGAAAGACAAGCATAAGACTAATTTGCAGAGACAAAGGATACTGGACACCACTTCAAGATAAAGCCACGCCCGCTTTGCTGCACCAGCCAGGCTCAGATCAAGCATACACATTAACTCTACAGATGTCATCAACCTGACCATGACATTGCTGCGCCAGGGAAATACATCATCAAGATTAGAGATGCGGATGCAACACAAGGGTCAAGGAAAAACTAGCATATATTTTACAGCCCTGCAGGGAAACCTGTGGGACCCTAATACCTGCTCGCTTGCTCCAGCTGCAAGTAGCATTTGAGCATACAAGACAATGCAACAGCAGTCTGCATGAGAAATATCATAACCCCTCCTTTGAACATGCAGTCGTCAGCCTGCTCAGCAGATACAAAGGCAAGGGCAAGCACAGCACACAGAGGCAACGTGCGACAACACTGGTCGACGCCGGATGCATACATGAAAGCAATGAAAGAAGGCTTGCAGCTCACCCACAGAAAGGTTTGCATCTCCCTTGAACTTCAGCCCACACTTCACTAGCTACTACAGCCTGCAAGAAGAGGACCAGCTATTTGGAGCAAACTACAACGCATACAGCACCAAATGGACAGGTGCTTCGCAGGCCAGACCTGAATATGAGTCTGCCGCCATGGACCAAAGCCGTGAGATGGGGCCATAGCCAGCTGTGAGGACACTGCTGAACCAGTCCTGACAGTCTTTGTTCTACCATGGCAGGCCCAGAAAAGCACAGCGTATACAAAATGGTTGTGTCACCCCTCAGTGCAAGAAATCAAGACCATCAAAAAGGGAAATATTGCCCTTGTACACCCACAACACTGGAGTACTGGCAAAACACACACAGCGGCAGCCAAATGGGACATCAAGTTCTTTGTTGTGGCTAACGAGGCTGGCCTCAAACAGTATCACAAGCAGTATAGCCTAGAAATGGGCTTCAGGGAGGGCCGCCTCACGCACCGAGAGATACAACAGGGTTAAACGCCTGAACGCGCACCGTCAGACAAAGACTGCGTACCCGATGAAGGTCTACACGCGCCCAGCAGATTTGCAAAAGCGGAAATTGCAGCGCCTAGGCACTGGCGCGAACAAACAATCGATAAGGAGGCGAGCCTGCCTGCAGACATGCAGAGCCCTGTTGAAACTGAAGCACGTGGCAGAGGACATCATCTACACTGATGGCAGCAGAAGGGAGTTCCCTAAGGCAGGCATTGTCACAGGGGGAGGAGTACACAGAAATTGGCACATGCCCCAATACAATTAAACAGTGCACACAAACACTGCTGGTGAGAACAACACTATCAACAGAGCTGAGGCTGCATCAATTTTTGTTGCATTACAAGAATGCAGACCAGACCGCGATGAGGTCATTGCCACAGACTCCAAATGCAGCATGGATAAAATAGCAAAGCACATGAGAGACCCTAGGCCTGCACTCACTGTGAATGACATCCATCGCCCCATGCTCCAAGCAATAACAGAGCTGCTAATATGAAGAGCAAGCAACTCCGTCAAGACCACACTGATGAAGGTCAAGTCCCATATTGGCATTCGAGGCAATGAGCACGCAGACCAACTTGCAAATGCAGCAGCTGAACTCATAGCTAAAGGCAAACCTGTTGACAGAGATGTGGCCCAAAGCCATTGTGAGGACTTTGGCAACAAGTTTTGGCCCCAGACAAAGAAGGCTGCTGACGGTGGTAACCAACCGTGCATGCAGAACATAAGAAACTTAGATGATGCCCTGGCAAAATGAGATACACACAAAACTCAAGTTGGGCCAGAGGCAACCAGGACTCTATTTACTCCAGGAGCTGGCAACAAATTCAACCTGTGACAGCTGCCAAGTAACAGTAATGCCCTTTTGGGACATGCAAGCAATCACAGAGCCATGAAAGTAAATTTCCTCAAAAGCAGGTGTGGGGAGACTGTGGAACAAGAAACTAGCTTTCATGTTCATCAGGCCATACCTTAATGGAGAGCCAATTGCCAAAGACACCAAATGCCCGTTGTGCGGCGATCCTGACTCGGCGGGCCACATTCTTGGACATTGTCAGCACAAGGAACTAAAAGCTCACTACATACAAGGCATGACAAGGGCTATGAGAAAGATATCAAGGAAAGTCATGAAGGGACAAAATGGGAGCCATTTCATAATTGCAGATGTGGGTCAACTAGAAGGCCTTCGCCAACTAGGAGTTCACAGCAAGAGGATACCTGAGTTTGTGCTACCTGATAGAAATCTGCCTCAAGGCTAGTAGTACATACCTGCACAAAATCACAATGTAGCATCAGACAACGACCCAGATCAGATCAGGAACAAGCTGAGGCCAGATCTCATGATAGTTGAGATGTCTGCAGTAGAGCAGGGCAAATACATGCAACAAGCCACAATGGCACAACTATGTCCGCGGATGCTGGATGACAAGCAAGGAGAGTGTGGGTATCTGAGGCAGCTACTGCCCAGACACAATGTATAAAGACAAACTGAAGGAAAAGGAGCTACAACACAAGCGTCTGCAAGAAGCCTTGGCGGCATATGGATATGATGTAATTGCTGTACCTATCATACTTGGTGTTCTATGGCACAATCTTTACAACAACAGTGCAGTCAGCTCAAACGCTTGGAGTTGAGAGATTTAGAGTCGACCGCTTGATGAATGCCTTACATGCACATGCTATCACAAGCCTTCATACTATAGTCAAGCTGAGAAGAAAAACTTGAGCGCTCCCGTACAAACAGGAGGAGAACATATCTCAGACATAGGGCTGACCCGCCATAGGGGATCAGACCCCCCCCCCACCCTGCTGAACCCCTCATTGAGGGGCCAAGGACGCCTTCGGTCTATCCAAGGCCTCCATCAATCAAGCCTCATGGCACGATTGAAACGCCCTGCGGCGTAGACTTTTCTTTTCTTTTCGAAAATAGTAACCCCTGAACTTGGGCCTGTGAAGGCAGACACCAGTTAGCATGACTATATTTTAAGTGTAGGCAGCACAGCCCACCCAGCAGGCACTGTATGCCCACACTCTGAAGTGCAACAGCCACAGAGCTAGAAAAGTTGCGTACACGAAAGCGCATAGCATCTTGTAAATTGTCAAGCAAAACTGTTCATGAAAAGACTCAAGTGGTGCTGCAACAAGCTTATTCCAAAACCGTAGACGCTGCCGCCACCAAAAAACCTTCAATGGCAGCAGATTTAGCTCAAATAATAGCATGGCAGCAGGAACACTAAGGCTGAGCCGGCAAATCCTGCGTAAGTACAGCTCATACAAGGGTTGCAGTTGGGTACGGACAGAGTTTGCAGAAGAAGTGCGTTGGCTGTGCATGCCACACACCTCACAGCCATAGTGGGTTGTAGACACTGAACTTGTCTGCAAAAGCTTCACCTTCAGATCGACCAGTGTCACCGCACCTAAGTAGAGCATGCTTCTGTTGCACAACAGCCCAAGATGCAGCCACTTTTGCCTTGAGAGGTGTCATCAAGTGAGACATCAAGCCTGACTCATGAAAATGTGAGCCTAGCTATAGGTACTTGAACGAAGGGACTTGTTCCGCAAAGGAGGTTACCTGTCCATTGCTCATAGAAGAGGGCGGAGCATGATCACCCAACACAAAAATGACCTTTGTTTTGTCTGTGCTAATTGTCTTGTGAATGATACAGCAGTATGCCTCCATAGCATTTAGTAGCGCCTGTAGATGTTTTGCTGTGCAAGCTAGCAAGAAAGTATTCATCTGATTCAGCGTAGCCTAAACTGTGCAAGCCAACAATCAATGGCTGCAATTGGTCGCAGATAGCAGGCTTGGGGGAGTCAAATGCTTACACCGTAAGCTGGCACAAGGGACCAGCTGGTCTGTCTTCCTTGCATGTTGCAAGCAAAACTTGCCGTTGATGCTCAAAGCACTGATGAAGACGCGTCCCATCATGCTGCAGTGAGCATGTTTTCGATATTGCCAATGGATAATCTTCAGCACAGATAATGCTGCCCACAGAATTGTGCTTGGGACAAACAGTCAAGAAGGAATCCGATGCAAATCAAAGCTTGCTCCCGATTGCCTGTCATGATACCATCAGCTGCATCACAGCTTCCACACAGCACAGTGCATGCATATCCATACTCGAAAGCTTCATGTAATCACTCTTTCATACAGTTTGTGTCAGTCCCGTCACGGGCATACTAGATAGTAATGCCTGTGTATTGTCTTTCAAGACATTATCAAATTGACTGATGTTTCTATCTTCATATGCAAAAGAGTGGCATAGAGAATAATTCAGCACAGCAAGTTTGAACCAGATTGAACTTTTGCTTGCTGGACACTGACAGCTTTGCAAGTGCTGTTGTGTGTCTAGCAAGCAAAACAAAGATAAAGACTTTTACTGTACCAAGAGACAGCAAAACGCTGCACAGATGTGCCAAGACACACACTTCATAGTTGTACAGGGCAATCTCAACAAATGGCATGGGCACATTCTGTCT